>UZAN01041516.1:0-54340 GCA_900618425.1 Echinostoma caproni
CGAAGTATGAAAGGTCACGTGAAGCGAGAGTTGTCTCGGCTGCTCGCTCGTCCGGATAAGAAGAGGTCACACGGACACAGAACAATGACAAAGGTCACGGCAGTGGAACAAACACAAGATTGACTGCGGGTGGAAGCACTGAGCTTCACAAATATATCCGTAGAATGCTTGAAAGTGAGCTTAGAAAGCTCAATCGGGGCTCGTTGGAAAGGTTGTTTAATTACCTTTCGAGCGATATCACAATATTGACACAGCGAATAAAATTGCACAATTTTGCACGCGTGAGTAAATCCCGAAGCTTCGATGAAAACAGAAAACCGGCTCAATAAAGAGACGTAAACAAAATACTTCCAGTGGAATGATATCACAAGATAGAGCTCACAAAACTGGATCGAATGAACGTAACTCGACGATGTACGACGAGATTTCGCAGAAATATTTCGATTAAACCGGGAGCGCACAACTTGAGTGACCACACGCCGTTCAAGTGTTCCTCATTATCAAATTAGAGCTCATCGAAATCGTCAAATAGTTTTTTTGACGCCGATGAATGAATGCATACATTATTGATTGAATTAACCCGCAACCATTCTGATCAGTCTTTTAAACAGCTTAAACGGTACGATAAGCACTGATTGTGTTTGCCCCATCAACTATTGAACCCTTGTTTGAAGCCACAATGTTTGGGAACGGGTTGTGCTTACTAGCAAACTTCAATGTGTTAGGGAGGAAGGTGAAGGGATTGAGAATGCAATGTACCACCCACAAGTGAATAAGTCTGACGTTGTTCAATGTGCCGTCGTAATTAATTATAAGCTTTCAGACTGCCTTAGACATGCGAGTTCCTCTATCTAAGCAACTTAAAAAAATATACAAATGACTTGTACTTTAACAGTCAGTTTCAAACCATTGAGATTTGCTTTTTGGTAACTTGAGTGCCACTCATCATACATCTATTCAGTCACGGCTTAAACTCTAATTCTCCATATTTATACACTGTTATGTTTTATAGCCGTTCCCCCTTCTTCATACCCTTCCCTCGATTCAGAGCAGACCGTTGAGGTTATTTGAACAGACTACCAAAGGAGCTGTCCCGGATTCTGCTTAATGCTGGCGAACAGACAAAGTGGTCGGCCCACATTTGCAAATACCAGCAATTCACAATCTGTCACATTATGTTGTGCTTTATTGTGCTTTTCTCGAAAATCTGTATTGTTGTCAATTGTCTTTTTTATGTTTAAGTTGACGCAAATTATCCATCGTGTTCCTCTTCTTTCCCTCCAACTTACGATTGCTAAATGATGCCAAAGCCAAATTAAAACCTGTGTGAGTTGTAATAAAAAATACCTTTTGGTCTTTTCAAGACGAAGATCCTTAAAAAATTAATATAAGTAAACATTTTTCGATCTTACATTCATATTGTACTGACAGTGATAGAACAGAACGGAAAAGGAAAATGCAGACACATTTGGAAACCAACAAGATATTTTTCCTTAGTTAGGGATTTGTTTCAGGGTCACTCTATACTACGAAATTGGTTGTTTGCTTTCCAAATAAAACAAAAGAATACCTGTTTGAAAGCATCTGTCGAAGAACCACACACTAATTCTGCGAACGGAATCACCAGCTCTATCTACATAGTCTCGGATATAAGATTCGTGTGGAATGAAATACCGTGAAGTTGCACAATCTAGGCCCTTTCACATCACTAGGTTTATCGGAAAACATCCCTGAGAAAATTGTTTATTTGTCTCAACTTGTTTATTTATAAAAACGTGACTGAAAAAATATTGTTTTCTCTTTACCCAGGGGCTGATCTATAGCCAGTGTGTCCGGATAGTTGGAACCTCATTGTCGTGGGCGCCAGGTAAGTATCTCGGCGGAAAACATAGCCAACAAAATGCGCAATAGTTCTCCACGATTTAATCCTAGCAGATTCTCCTAGCAGAAACGAACACTCTCCATACGCTGATTTTTTCTAGGAACAGACAAACCATAGCTTTTTAACCAAAGCGAGATATTTTTCGACTCAAGCTACATTTTCTCAATAGACACGACACATGGGCCTGCAGACGATCCTTTTTTATTTTGTTGTCTAGTTTGAAAAGGTGATCCGGAATGGTTACAACATTCAATCGTACCCTGTGAAAAGATTGTATTTAAATGTTTATCCCAAATAGACAAGCAGTCATTGTTTCCGAAACATTTCGAAGACTCAGCATTAGGCAAGTACCGTGATGAGCACCTCCGATTAAGTTGGTCAGCGCCCTCCTCGCCGCTTTTCTTGTACTGCACCACGTAGAGCAGCGTCAGTAGCATCATCAACAACAACAACAACGAAATCAAACCCTCTTCGCCATATTTTGACTTGTAAGATCCGGGACTGAGTAAATAAAGCTTCAATGGAAATCGGGTTCTGAAACCTAGACACCTGGTTCTAATAATTGCATGACATATAATAGAACATTGTCCTTAAAAAATATATTTTATACTTCAGCTAATGTAGCACCAACTGCGTAACTTTGTGTAATTTGTTATTTGAAATAGCCCACATGAATGTATCAAGCAACATGTTGCTGTTTTACGACTTTCGGTGTGAGTTACAATTTAGGTATTGGTTGGCGATATTNTGCTGGGATTAAATAGCTGTCAGGTATTCTTTCGCAGTTGTCACACAACCATGCAGTCGCAAATAAATTCAGTGATTATCATCTCATTTTAACCTGCTACTTTGCAAGTATGTTTCCTGTTATTCTCACCAGTGGAATGCATAGGAAGTCAAAATAATTGTACAATTACGGTTTTGCGTAAAGAAAGAGAAAGGCATTCTGTCCATGTGTCTCTGTCCAACTACCGCTGTTTGGGGAATATAACAGAAATGCAGTTGTGAAACCTCAGTACAGAACACGTCAAGTGAAATGCTGAAAGCAAATTCGGATAACATTCTCAACACTGGAGATTCATCGAGTCAGATGGTCATAAGCGCATGGTCGTTGACCTCGTGTGTAGATCACGGGTGTAATGTTTTGCAGATCAGTGTAGCGATCCAGCTTTCTGCAGCAAACGTCCGCACTAACCATCATCCTGAAATGCTTGCTGGTAGTAATTCAAAATGTTCATATTCATACCAGTTTATGATTGTACTGGGAATCTTCCTACGGCTGAAATCTGTCCTTTAGAACAGCAATTGTACTACATGATTGAGTTCTGAAGTCTGCCATTTTGTCGAACCTTTCAGAAACGTTCTTTTGCCTCTCAAGCCTGTCGCCAGTAGAACCTCTTAAACGGTGAGTAATTATCCAGTTATTGTTTAATCCATCGTTACTTAGTATGACGATTGATAAATATGGATAAACGCTTGCACCCAAATAGAAACTAACTGGGTTGCACAAAGTTGTCTCATCTGTATGCATGGGTATTCATCATCAATTTGCTTAGAAACACGGTTTGGCTGCCCAGTGAAGATTGAGCTTGCTAAATGTTGCATCGTCAAGATCAAGTATGTTTTGCATCCTCACAAGTCAGTCAAACATGCAGTTTGATATTGACAATAGGCATAAGTGAGCGGCAAACCTGAAGTCTCACTGAAAAAAATTATTTCAAAGCGTTCTCTTCATTTGGCTTCAAAATAACTACCGCGTCTGGACTTCACTGCAGTGTTTCAATGTTAGAATGAATTAGCGGTTCGAATAGTGAACTTTTCTCCAGCAGCCAATGCAGTATTCTTTAAACGCTTTTTGAGTTCAGGCACGTTTTTTATTTGATCTGTGTAAAAGGAGAATATTTTTATCATTCAGCTACATGACGTTGTGTTTGTTCTAATAAAAGATGGTTTGTGATTTACCTTATAAACGGATGTGATTGGTTTCTATTCATCCCCGTTACTGATTGGCAATTATCTTCACGAAAAAGATAATCGAATTGTATTCGCTAGGGATTATTCAACGACTATCCACAAACACAAAAACAATTCAACCGTGTGTGGTTGACTGATTATGAAATTTTCCAGGACTGAAATATCCTAATGTATTATCTCATCCCCGCGAAGCTTAGTCATTTTTAAGCAAAATCCACTAAAAATCCACAAAATCCACTAAAATGTGTCCCCACGCAACATATATGCGTCCGCGCGAAAGATATAAATTTCATTCATATTCTCAGAGCATTTACAAATTACTTTCACTTACTACTGAACAAAAGGAGTGAGTGTAGCAACTGATAAACTTAGAATAACTATAAAAGCTCCAATATTTGGTAAACATTGTTGTGCATTAGTATTGATGTACGTGAATGTATTTTAGAAGAATTTAAGCCTAGTCTAAATTTTATCATTTATAATTAATATTGCATGGTGACAGATCAGTTATAGGTTCAAGTCTGGGGTGCTGCGCAATTGTCTAATGAAAGTTACGTCTTGGCAACAGCAAATCGGACGGAGGCATCAACCCAGACCGACAGTCATTGAAAATTAACTTCGAAAAATGCTGAACTTAAGTGTGTACCTTGGACTAAATATTATTTGCCGGTTTTTGTGTAAAGTTACACTGTTATTTTACCTTGTCTACTAGATGATTGGATTACTCGTGCGATGATTGTGAGAGCTAATTTGGGGATCATATGTCAATATTAAACGACCTCTTCCGACGATCGCACACTCCNCGAATTCGGATCCGTGTTCAATTCGTGTCACTTTTCAATTCTTCTGTGTTAACCATCTGCCACCCACACTCAAGCAGTAAATTATTTCCTGTGATTATAAGCAAACACAGAATTGAACGGATGAACACTATATCTTTTGTAGCCTGTATAAACAAAGTTACAGAACTTTTCTCATGCCACAGCCGAACTCGGAATATTTATGGATTTGTGCGAACAGGGCGCTGCATAATCCATTTCTCTTTCACCTTGTGCTTTATATCTTTGCCGCAAAGGAACACAAGCCACGAAGGTTTAAACTTGTATTTACTTCCCCCAGAACTGCTTCTATCTGGACACATTGTGACTTCTGTGAATGCATTTCGAGTTATCAAAAACGTGCCTCATGAGTGCACACAATTTCGTGGTGTTCTGAGAGGAACATACTGAACACCAACAGCAAGATTCTCAGTATGTACATCCCTTCCTACACGGTGATATCAACGTGCTCTCCGCTGGTTGGCGTTAAATAAAGGCTTAATATCAGGTGACCTCAGTTTCAGTTCGAACTGGGCCAACATTTTTCGAAGTGGGCTGAGAAAATTACGGCTTATCCGCCCATACTATTATCCCATTGTTTTGTTTTGATGCGTTCGTTTTTATTTCACTTGGTTCATGATTTGATGCACACAATCCGTCAATTATGCGATGAATTGAGCTTATGTTCACATGAAAGCATTTGCACAAGTCAGAAACTGAGTGATTTGATTAATGCGCACCTCGAATAAGTTACTTCTCAACTTCGGCCACATGCAAAAACATTTAGACATTCATCCAGTTTTGTAGTGACAATACAGGCCATCAAATTAAACCAGAATCCGCTTTCAGCGTAATCTATCGTTTGCCTCCTAAACCCTCTAAAGCAGAGCGCTAACAAACCCCAGCCACAGCAGAGGCGATAGGCATTCGTCTGTTTGCATCAGAACTATGTGCACAAAAGCAACTGGTTCAAGCTCGAAATGGATCATCAACATAACCACCACTACAAGCACTCCAACCAAAATCAATCTCACCCAAACACAGGCACACAGGGCTTACACCAATTCTCCTCTCTACCCATCTCACCACTCAGCGTGAAAATGTGTCCCCACTAACAAAAAACCCTTTTGTGATCTGTACAGGAAGGAATATGAAACATTCGAAAACAAATGTTCGCCTTCGAACGTGTGTTCTAACCATACAAAACGCTAATTCAACGCGCCGCACACCTCAAAGTTAACTTTCAAAGAGTATTTTATATATATATATATGAGTTGTTCAGTACGAGGGCTTTTACATGAATGGTTTGTAGTCACAACTTATCAATTTATTTTAGCTAGAAGATTTTCAATTATCGGTATATTTACTAGGCAGCAAATTTAAAAAGGCAAACAAAAACCGCATGAAACAGTCATCATTTATTAGAAAGGATGAACGTTCTTGCTACTTTGCAAAACCTGTTTTTTTTAATTCTCAGCTGTAACTTCCTAACTACTGCCACTTTTATCGCGATACTCAACGTCGCGCAAATTCTAACGGTGTTATAAGAGAACTAACAACAATGCAATGGGAGATCAAGTTTGGAATAGATGCACCTCATCCATAACTATTGTTATACACGAGTGGTAATGGTAAGTGAAATATATTTCCCAAATTGGGAGTCAAGTTGCCCGAGTTTGATCTATAACTTCATACATCACTTCTTTTCAAGACATAACCTTTGAGCCTCATTCGCGAGAGCGGATGTAACATAATCTCGCGCCAAGCATAACATACATGAAATAGAATTCACGTACGTTGTGTTTCCNCCCTTTAGTCGATTGTATTATAAACGTACGATTCCTACAATCCACCAACATAGCTCCGAGGTAGGTGCAGTGTAAGATGCTTGGTTTCTGTATCACTAACGACAGCAACGTTCAGCGCATGGTGAACACATGAGCACTTCATTTACCCCGAAAACAGTAAAACGGTCAGCGCCAAAAGGGGAAATAAATTTCATTTAATTATACTTTAATGTACTTCATTAACGAAATGAAACCGAATTGCATTGCATCATGTTATTTGAGCAAGACGTCACACTCCAATAAATGATAAACAACGCTAAAGTTTTGCAGCTAGAGACATTATAGGTCAGAACTAACAGGCCACGGGAAAAACGAATGTCAGTAGAGACCGGGGACTCTGCTTATCCAGAAATAGGCGGGACGAAATCGGTCGCTTTCAAAGCAGTGCTTGATGGGATATGAGTGACAATGTGGTGATTTGTTTTGTAGGTATCTGTTGATTCTGCGATTTCACGAATAACCTACTGATGGTCACAATCACCTTTATTGAGTAAACCAAGACCTACGAAATCCGGTGCATTTAGCCAGTACAGAGAAAAACATTGAGAATGGAAGTAACATAAGCCTTTTCCCAGTGCCCAACATTTACTGTTTCCTTATTTGAACCAGCAAAATTTGCGTGTTCCAAAACAGTTGTGGATATAGATCGGTCAAAGAAAATCACTATTTTTTAACAAATACCAGCCATTAAAAATTCGGCAGTTCAAAGGAAACTAAAAGAATGGAAGACAATCGAAGTCGATTGTATATAAACGCAGATGTAAGTGGGATGAGAAGAACAATAATCTGAGACAGAATACCAATGTTGGGATCTGGGTTAGAAGAAGAACGTTCGATACATTTCACAAGGCATACATAAAAAGCGATCAAAACATCGCAAATTTAAAGGGAAATGAGCCCAGGAGTAGAAGAAATGCTTAGGGACTCTAGATTTGTAAACTGATGCCTTAGAAGAAATCTTTCCGGTTAGGGTAGTTTGTGATCTGTCTTTGACTTGTTAGACAAGGTAACAGATCTATTCATTCACTAGATAATTCGGTTGTTCAGGAAGACATACGGGTATTCAAAAGTATTGATTGTATTACCTTATTTGTGCCCATAATAAAATGAAGATTAACAAAATAAAGAGATCATCGATAAATCCCAACTGAAGAGAACTGCACGTCAAAAGCATCAATTGTTCTGTAAGATGATTTAATGAATATTTCCCATTGATATTTCCTTTACCACTCCACAACTGTAAATAAAAAGATACGAAAGAAGCATATGTATTGATGCTAATTGCGAAACTCTTAGTTGTGCAACTTTCTTATGAAAAATATGTTCTATGATAATGTTGTGTAAAGGATGGAATAAACTTTGGAACAGATGAATCGGTTTGTGCTCGGTACCCCCCCCCCACCAAAAAATGACCTCAGACTGTCCGCATAAAAAAACGGAACAGGCTACGGTCTGTCTTGACGTCATGAAGAAAACCCGCTTTGTTAAAGCGGATGCGAAATGTGGGTCTTTTCTCGGTGACTCTGATGTTTGCTGGTGGCAGAAGGGGTTACGAGACAGAACGAACAAAGGATGGGTCATCAAACCCGTTACGTAATAGTTGCTTTCTGTCCGAGAACATACGGATATTTGGGATTTTTATTTCGGAACAAATTCTAAACAAAAGTGAAAATACAACAAGACTCACAGTCACAGTTATTGGTAGTCACAATAAAAAGAACGCATGAAATTTTAATGCAGGAACTGTTGAAAAATGAAAAAAGAAGACGGAAAATGCGCTGTACTGGTTCCTCTAACGGTATCCAAAGTCACCACCTTATTCTGTCATTCTAAATTCTAAAGCATTTCAAAACATCTTGACACTATTGAGCCATTGAAGTAGTAATCATGTTTTGTTTATGTATGTTTTATACTATAAAATGAGAGTATTAGTAAGTATCTTGATGTCAACCTAGATATGCATGTTAGATACATTTCTCTTATAATACTAATAATGATAATAGTATTAATTATTATCAATATACTTACTATGACATGACAAGGTTCTTCTTCCATGCCCTCAAGCTACTATAATCAGCCTAAGCACTGTCATCTAGTACCCCAAACTGAATAACTGACAGGATTATAAAGGTTCTTGTGTTGCCGTACGCGCATGCTGTTTGCTGTCAACTCAGTGCTTCAAAATTAAGAGCTTCTACTCTTAACATGAGAGGTTGGGGCTAGAAAAGTTGTGGTTACACAGAAAACTAGAATCTGCCGGTTACTCGTCCAACGGAGGAGATACTTATTAAATATCACACTAGTATTGCCTTCGTAACATTTAAATCTTTCTTTTCCCGTTTGAATCACAAAAGGCAGTTCAGATAATCATTATCTGCACACATTCTACTGCTCTCTTGTAGACATTTCGCGTCGAAGCTATTTGCTCCGGCTCTCGTAAAGTAGGCAACCTGTCAGATTCAGCTGTTTAAGTCGGAAATTGAAAATATAATGTGTGTTGAATAAGTGACTGTATTTGTGAAGAAAGATTAGTTTATGAAGCTTGATCACAAAGAATGTCCAGATAACCCCTTATTCTTCCCCATGTACCCTATATTTCTCTTTGTATGCAAACGGGCAGGGTTTAACAGAAAAATGTCAGACCGGCGGCTAGTCTATCGATTTTCTTCAGTCGTAAATGCTCAACAGAATCATAAGGTAATTGACGGTTAACTGTTTTCAACAAAGTGTGTCCCTTGGATACCAAAGCGAATTGGTTTCCGGGAGGTTTTTATTTTTTCTATAGGTCGTTAAGCCGTATTTATGTGCCCTTTACGGGAGTAGTTTGAATATTGATCTTTCATCAACGCATTATTGGCAGTTTCCGCCGACCGTGTTGGCTTGTTTTTAGACCTATTAACCGAGTAGCAATGTACCAATTTAGGACCCCAAGGTACTGTTGGTTAACATAGAAGTAAGTGTAACGTTGCCATATTGATACTACATTCAAGGACTCTTTCTGTATACCGTTGTTGAACAACTGAAAGGAATCTTTTTTTGTTTGTATCATCACGAATTCTGGATCGAATGTTGTCTTCTAATTAGCTATAATAACAAAGGGATTTTGACACACGAGAGTTAATTAGAGTTCATATATTATCATGAAATGTATTGTTGTATTGAGTAAATTGTTCGAAACTTCCGCTGTGACTTTTACCATCTTTAGATTTTAGCATGAAATGCTGATAGATAGCAGTTGTTTACAGGTACGTTTGTTAGCTCTGATAACATATCAGGGTAAATAATCTTCTGTGCACTGACAATAAATACTCCGAATGGCCTGAATAAATTCGACGGTATGGCGAAAGATGACATCTTTCCCGACCGATTTTGAATTGCTTCGTATGCTAAACTGTGAAGTTGCAGTGGGCTGGTGGACACACCAACTAGCGCTTAGATTCAGATAGTAGTTTCAGGAGCCCATCATTTCATAATTATGGTCCCTACCAATGAGTTCGTTTCAATTACATAATGCAGTTTTGATTTACCGAATATTCCGATTATTCTTGGTCATTCATGTTGTTTTATTTTCCTCTCCAAGAGCTCTTCTATTTCGTCAAACTACTTTACAAATCCTACATAGTTTTTACGACGTCTCCACTTAATATAATCAGTATTTGTTGTCAGAGAGCCGAATTGGGAACGACTGGTTCCCTCAGTTACTGAGCACTGCATACTGGTCTATGTAGCAATTGCTTCTGATATGTTTATATTTACCATTGATATTTGAATAGCTACAACTTATCAAGGGTGTACTATCTTCTTCTATTGCTTTTCTGGGGGTAGGTTGCTGGTCAAATTCAGCCAGGGATGCGCAGCTAGATAAAACCATTAGGACAGAACTTGAAGTCAAAAACTGGGTTGAAATAATTTCAACCTGTGCATATTTTCATGTAGCTCTGAGAGAGAAGCGAAAAACAGATATGTGATTTCTACTTGTTTGAATCCCTAAAGCCAACCGTGGGAATTTCCCACCATTTTCCCAGCTGTGGTATGATCGTTTTTTGCAGTGGGACTCACGTTTTGACATGGGTAACATTGCACATCCGAATTACGTGCCAAACGAAAACCTGAATCATACAAACGCAGTTACTGAACGGAAGGAGATACAACAATATGGGAATGAGCAGACAGTTGGTTTGCTCCAAATGATCATCAATCTGGTGTTTGCAAATGTGAATAGCAATGAAATATAAACATAAAACTCTGCACTTTCATTATATCATTGGTTACAAGAACCGCTGGATGTATTCTTATTTGAATTGCCAAAAGCTGAAGCTGTTTATATTTCACTGTTCTACCCAAACCGAAATTCCTCCCACAAATTAAAGCACACAAATGAAAGCATACTATTTTAAACACATGGTCTCTGCTTATGGTTGATATCTTCACTATCATTTACCCGGGTATGCATGTATTATTAGCTGACTATTTTGAGATTACACAAACACCCAGACAACAAAAGGATTAGAATTATTTTGTGAAAAAGACATTGTCCTTTTTTTCTGTAAAATCCAAGTGAAGGTAAATGAGGGAGTTTGCAATTTGATGAACAAACTTAACTGCAGCAGATGAACGTTCAGATAACTCGCGTAGGTATCATATGAGCACCACAAATGTGCTCGTAGACTACCAGCTGAAGCATATCCGATTTCGCTCCCACAGCAGTCGAACTCGTTCATTACTTTTGTGATTTAGACGCAGCAATTGAGTGAATGGCAAGGCTAAACTATCCCAAAACCCAATAGTTATAAACGGCTTTTATGTTATATTGACAAATACTTTAGGCTAATATGGTTATTCTTTATTTAAAAAATCGAATGGATCAAAAATATTTAAAGACATAAAAGAGAATGTTCATTTTTCCACCATCCGTTAGGCTTCATTTATCTTCAAGCACAAATAGTAGTTCCTCCAGTCAAGAACACATTCAACAAGCCCTAGAATTTTATTCCACTTGAATAAGAGCTCATTAATAGTGCTCATCCACATTTCAGAACGCAATTTGAACCCTATATCATGTGCGATGTGTACGTTATGACTGCTTCAACCAGACTATACCGATGCTCACCAAATGTACCAATTCAGTTTCGTTCATTGCTTATCCTTAATGATACTCAGTTAACTGATTGGTCGCCAAAACCAATAAACTGCATATCGTACAAATTCAAAGTTTTATTGTTGATAAGTTACAAAGCTGATGCCTATTGAATCCCATAGTATCTGGATACACTGTCTTTGATTGTGAGCACTATCAAATAGAAAATTACGTTTACTAACGGGTGCCGAAATGTTAGGTATTTCGATGCTTCATCGAGCCGTGATTTGAATGAGTCAGTGGTTAGAACACAAACAACTTGATGTGAAAGAGAGTTCCAGCTATAAAAACTCTAAGGCTGGAAGAGTGACGCATGCAGTCTAACAGACTCTTCTGGAGCAAACTTTTAAACGGCTTTTGTCTGAGGTGACCATTCCTGGATAGTGTTAGTGGCGTACAACACGGGTGGTTAGACTGATATACGAGGACCGTGACTCCCTGTATTCGACGGTATGCACACAAGTAGAGTCCAAGAATCTGCAGCCTTTCACCGTAGGTTTTAGACTGTAACCCTTTGACCATTTTGGTTGCTGTTCTCTGCTTACGTATGAGTGCCTTTTTGTCGCGAATTAGACATCAATTCCAAGCCTGTATAGCATACTCCGTGTGTGATCTTGTGTGCTGAGAGCAAACGGAGCAATAGATCTGCTTCGAATGACCCAAAACACGTTTCAGTAACCCAACTGCATCTACATAAACTCTAATTATTGAGTATGGCTGATTGGTTTGGTGGTAACACACCTGTTATGTAACAAGTTCGAAGTGCAAACCGCAGACACGGCGTTTAAAACTGTGTGAGCGTTCCCATTTGCGATAAGAAATTATAGTTTACTAAAGCAATCGTGTGATAAAAAAAGTATTTGTTTCACATCAGCTTAGAAAAATTATATACTTGTATATTGTATATGTTTGTATTTACCCCAGTCTCTGATTGCAAGAATAGTCTGGATTGAGAGAGAATATCGGTGAAAGACCTTAGGCAGAAAGTAAAAGAAATGGATGAAATGAACATAACGAACTCAGCATATTTCAAGACACTTACAGGAGACCACCTTTGAATTGATGGAAAGATTGCCTCCATACAAACAAACATGCATTGTCTTCAACTGTGACTTGTGATTAACAGCCATTTAAAAGCCTTTGCCGACCGTAGTAAATCCGTCTTTGGAATGAAGAGTTTGGCTTCAGCCTCAATGCTCTCAGGTCAAGACGGTGTGCATGTGTCACCTTACAAGGCTACGAGGATCACCAGATGATGTTCTCAAAAACCGGAAAGGGTCAATTTCGAAGTTTTTCCCTGGGTATCTGCTATCTATAGTTTTATAGGTGGAAACCTTTCTAAGAAGCGATAGGGACTGCCCTTAAACAGAAAGCTAGTTCGGTGAATTTGTGATGAGTCTGGTGTTTGATCGTCACATCATAAATGACTGATCTATGTGAACCGGTTCAAGATATTTACTCGAAAACAGGAGCGGTTCGAAAGACACTCCTCTGAACTTGTGTTTTATCTTAAATTAGGATTTTCAGACAGGGGATCACAAACTACAAATCTCAATGACATAAGCTAAATTTCAAAGCACTAAGTTCGATAGCAATAGCCTTCTATCAACTAACATCCTATCTTTGTTCACTTGTTTAGTTTACTTCACTTGCTAATTTTGGTTCATTTAGTTTGGAGTCTACATTTTCCTTTTGTCTGATTTATTAGTTTTAAAGTGACCTGTTATGCAGGACAGAGAACAAAACAAAGGTGGCGGAGAACGCTGCCAGCCTGATAATCGAGGGATGTTGCTATTTGTTCATAAAATGCGATTGAAGAGAATGGAATAGAACTCTCTTTCTCAGTGCTATGGCTATTTACTTATGGAATCAAACAACCAGATTCTGTGTTTATCGATATCCGTACGCCATGAATATCAAACAGTGGTTCGTATTTTTCGTGTACCTCCTTAGTGGTATGCATTTACCTTAAATTCACCTAGATACGCGTTTCTCTAAAGCTCTCGACTGGTTGCAAAACTACTACTGCCGAAGTCTAGGGGGACAAAATAACATTTTGCTTTCATACCACTTAGAAATGTAATCAAATAGACGATGTTGCGCATTTCACTGGCGTTGATTTTTACCAATGATTTACGTGCACGTATGCCTTCAACTTATCCCCACGCGTTCCCCAAAGCCTGGGTTGTGATAACTATATGTCACATCTGATCAAGAGCTCTCGGCCAAAGATTGTCCGCAGAGAAGAATCAGGTTACTGATAAATCACAATAACGTTTTGCTTCCTGAAATGTGGCTCCGTGTTCACACATACCTACCTACCTACATACATACACACACATACATATATACATACATACATAACTGCATAGATCATGCTTACAACGGTGAATGGAATCAGTAAAAGTCAGAGTTTAGACAAATACGAAGAAGCAGCAAGGAACGGCAGATCAAGTTTAAGAATAAAGCATGTGACGACAAATTTTGAGTGTACAATCTTAATAATTGTCATACCACTGTTTTCCAGTGTATCGGAGTTTATCTTAGGGAAACCGATAAGAATCCTTTNCTTAAACCCAGGACATATTGTATCCGTCGTTTTAGCACATCATCGGTGAATAGTCGTTTATTTAAAAGTTGTATTCAAGCAAATGTAAAAAGCGCGAAAATGAGAATGTTGTTGGGGTTCATTTTGCGGTGAATTTTCCCAGATGATCCAATGCAAAAGAAACGGTACTATTTTTCTATCCCCACAGATTACAACAGCTCTGTGAAGGGCAAAGGGATATTCGTTGATTGTTGTCGTTTGATAGATGTAGTGCAAGTGACTGATGCATTGCAAAGGGTGCACCTTGTGGTTCAGATTATGTAAAAACTGGTTTGGTAAATTTGTGTTTAGGTCGTTTAAATGTGAAAAAAGTAGTATTCGCTGTAAGAATCGAACCCACGAGCTTATCAGAATTGTTTTTGTTTGCGCATTGCAACTTTTAATGCACAGAGAGTGTATCGCTCAGCACCGCCAAGGTTTGACGACACAGTGTACAACAACTGTTTTATTCCGCTGGGGAAGCAATCAGTATTTCAGAAACGAATGGTCTTCCAGTTCACAGTTTACTAAGACCTGATGGGAAAACCTTTTCGAATTCGAAAAAACAGAAAACAGCTGCATAAAAAAATATTCCTGTATACTTTAATGGTGATTGGCACTGATACTGAGCCTACAGAAACGCACAGTAATAGATAATCTAATAACATTTTAGAAGCTAAGCTTCAAACGTTGATATAATGCCCCGAATGAAAGTGGTTTATTGGCAGGTTTATCGGGTTAATAAGTCACGACTTGGTCATGACTTTTGGATTTGGATTGCGTTGTTCAACCTGTTAACCTGCCATGGTTTCTGCTTTGTTTATGTTTGAAGTGCTGAACGTGTATTATTATTGTTGTGAAAATTGCCTACTTATCACTCAATAAAGTGAACGAGCATGTAAGGAATATAAACGCCTTCTAAGCAATCGGTTAGGTTTTTTGAACTAACAGGTTTTTGCATTCCTTGGAATTACCCCCAAACTGATTGGAATTCTTTTTGCAAGCGATTCCAAATCTTGGATTATCACAACTGCAGTAAAATGTCTGCATGTCTGCATTGCAAAACAGTTTTTTGGTGAAAATGATGTGAACTGTGTTTACAAACGTACCCCCGCTTCGCGGGGACAGATGTAGGAATCGTTAGTGGATCTCGTGGACATACGTAAACTAGACTAAACCTTCATTTACTCCTTCACATTATTCATTGCATAGACGTTGGCTTTCCCAAGTCATAGTTCCTAACACTCAAACGAATTCCACGGTGTCTCAACTAGCCACGAGTCCCCACAACTGATCTCTATCCATACTCAAACAAATTGCCGAACTTTTCACGCAGGGCTAATATCTTGAGCAAATTCCTATCATCTTTATTCATTCCGGGATGTTAATATCCTGTATTTGCTAGTCCTGATCCAAAGATCATCATTTCTTCATCCTCACTACGAGTAGTTGTTGTCGTTCTTGTTTCACTCCTCTAACCTCATCCGGACCACATCAAGCGTGTCATTCTATACAGTCACCGGTCCTCACACTTTGCTACTCCTAGCCCTCTCCCAGTAATCATACCGAAAAGGTCGATTATAGACGCAATGTATTTCAATTATGAAGCAATAAACGATTTTAAGTCTCTGTACTTTTAATTTTCTCAATTATTAACTTGGAATCATCCGATCGCTTCTTCCCAAACTGATTAGTTGCTTCAACGTCAAAGAATGCATGTTCTTGCACAACCAATATTGCCCGGATAGTTATTAAAAATGCCGAAAAGAATAAAAACTTATTGCTTCAAAACTCTGCTTTATCTATCTTTTTTAATTTGCGAGGGTCGTTTTTCTTCAAATTCTTCATTCTTTCCTAAGTAGCATGTAGGACACAATCCTAGTGAGACAATCTGTGTGACAATGGTGCTTATGGTCACAGTTTCTTATTGGACCGTTGTCTCTTATTCAATCGTTCCAAGTGTTTTAAATGTATGTGTTCCAGATTTAGTACTGAGTTTCCACATGGCTGTTACATGCTGACGTCTGTAACAGCAGTAAAAAGGAACAGACCATGATGGCTCTGTTAGCATATTTTCGTCAGCTTCCTTTGTCTATTTCAGGACCCAAAGCATTTCCGTGATTGCATAAATGATGAAAGCAAGATAGAACAGCGGGAAACGAAAACGAAAGCAGAAAGTAAACATGAGTTACCGTCTAAACGAACGAATCTACAATCTGCTGTAATCGGTTTTTGTTTGTGTCTGTGCCAGTTTTTTCCGGTATTAGCCATTATAATACCCGTGCTGGTTCTGTGCCCAGTCCATGCTCTCGCTCAGGCGGGTGTCCGAGCATTTGCGTCGTATTGCTGTCATCTGAGTTCTAACTCGATTGGTCAATCTTTCTAGACGGTTCCCGCTCCTCTACTCTGCATGAAGTATCCATATCCACCTATTTCATTTTCCTTGAAATCTATGAAGTATGTCGATGTAAAACTAGGGAAAGTCTTCCGCTAAACCTACTACAGAATGCTGAATTAGTAAAGTTGGTCGCTTGTCTAGTCCGAGTCGTCACCCCAGATACTCCCGTGTGAGACAGACAGTGGTTTCTTCTTGCAACACGAAGGGCTTTTCAAGCTGTGCGCCTATCACATTGATATAATTCGGTGCTAACTGACGTTTATAGTCTCCTTTAAGGGACTGTACATACACATGAAAGAGTAAGAGATTAGGCAGTGTGTATGATGAGTGGAAGTAAAAATATTCTTTTTGAAATTTGCCGTAGAAAATCCAAATTAAGTCAAGTAAACCGGATTGTTTAAACCATGGAACATGATTGGAAAATAGCCGAACTGACGAGTTCCGAGAACAGATACATTGGTTACGCGTAGCTGGATGCGAATGTATTCTAACGCAAGAATGCACAAACACAGTTTGGCAAATTGAAATAAAAGTCTATGAATTCACAAATGTTGGATGATAATATCAATACGTTTCCAGATATGAATTATAGAGATGAATGAAAACGACAATTGTGCGGAGTGGATAAAACTCAGGAAAAGTAGCATCTTATTACACCATTTATTCAAAGTGAAAATAAATCACGCTGTAGAACAGTAAGAAATTTAGGCTGGAACGAAACCAGTTCCGATCTGTCCAAATAGCTTTTCAAATATCTCCTAGGAGACGGAAATGAACCTAATCTCTATTTGTAATGTGGGCTAATATTATGTTATGAAAATTTATTGTTTTTAGAATAAAATGGATCACATTGTGTGTAAATCGAGAAAGACACATAGGTAACCTTAAAGCCAAAAAGCTTAGGCGCTTGCGCGAATCACATTTAACAAGAGGAGTTAAACGGCAAGTTTCGTTAAAAGTGTCAGCGATACGATTTGGCCCCTGAAATATCGCGGTATAGATATAAAGAATTGAGATTACAGTTCCTAGTTGTCAATCCTGGGCTGCAATATCCGAATATTAATGGGTTCTAAACTCTTCAAACCAAATGATGACAACGTGATCGATGTGAGGCTTGATAAATCATTGCAACTAGATTAGGATTAGTAAATGAACTGAGAAGAGATTATTAAAAAGTTTTCAAATCCTTCATATGAGCCTGGAGGCAATTTATCGGTCATAAGTCGGAGGGAAAGCCAAACATCTAGCATATACCTTCTAAGCATGCGTTGGAAAGTTTTACATAAATTAAAGAAAAAGAGTTGAAGCGTTTGTACCCGTTTTCTATCATTTGTGTAAGATTTTATGCTTACATTTCACAAGTACAACTGATTATAACGCAACGAGGTTACCACACTCCTTCCACTTGTGGTCAATGCAGATTTTATTGGTACCAAAGTCATAAAGAACAAACTATGACGAAGAAGGTAGTATCCGTTTACCAATAGACAAAGCTTTTGTTCTAATCAAACGACGGATATTTGGTAGCTCATTAGCGCTGACAATGAATCGACCGTTTAATTTATGCCTTTTGTATCGCTTAAGTGGAGAAAACTGTGTAGAACCAAACCAAAGTGTAAAAAGCAAATCGCTGTATTAGGCAGCTCCAATTTTTGAAATAAATTTACCTATCAGCAATTTTACTCGCAGAACTATGAGAACTCTGGTACTGTCTTTTTTGTATTACACCAATTACTTAAGCATACAGGGACAAGTTTTCTGTCTGGCAAGTACACCCTGTTTGTTAAAAATACTGAAAACCTAAGGATCGATAAAAACCATACACAGGCAAACTGTTCGTCAGCTTATTTTTCAAAAAGATAACTAGGTGTTTTTCTGTTCCCGTCGCGATACGCATCAAACCTGGAAGATCAAATGAAATTCTCTGCTGAACTAAAGCGCTACAAACAGGACCAAATATTGATGAGAAATTCATCAAGCACATCATTCTATAGGGTGGAGGGTGCAATGCACCATGTGAATTTATATTTACTACCTCTCTATCTGATGCAGCTTCCAGATTCATGGCGTCAGATCTACAACCAACTGATCTCTGAAACAATTCACTCATGTGAACTAGACTGCTATATTCTTCGCAGTCGAACCCCCAACCCATCTCTCGCCTATCCTCCACCCAGCCTGAACTAGAACTGCATAGTGTCGCTCAAGGCGAGAGACTGCACATGACCGTCTGTGTTTATATAAAATAAGTGTTCTGAAATGACAATGTATGTAAACCATTAAAAAGACGCATTTTATTCTATTAAGTAATTTGATTATTTATTACCCAATCTAAAATTTATACACTTGTTCTGTAAATCGCATGACCCAATGTGTGACAAAAGGTGCCATAAAGCAATTGTTTATTCGAAACCGCACGTCTGTTTGTTTCCCATGAATGAACTGATTTCCATTTTGATAGAAATTTTGTGTGCAAATCGATTTGGGGAAATTAAAAAAATGACTATGACGATAACGTAAGCTAAGCTTAAATCGAGAACGTCATGTCTTGATGGAAACTCTACTATTCAAGGTACTAAATGAAGATCTTCTTGATTCCTAATTAGACAACCCGGCTTGCACCTCACAATAGGCAAGAAGTCTCAAAACGCTCCAATAGGTATTTTAGAATCTGCTCACAAATTCCTCCTAATGTCTCTAACTCGCCTCACGGTGTAAATCAAAAGGAATTGTGGCCTTACCTGCTGAACGAAAACAGGCAAAAAAGGACTCGCAAAGATTTATCATAGGCAATAGATTACAGAAAGCTGGATGGAAAACTGATTCACCGAGTTGGTAAATCTTCTTTAGTTCACATGTTAGTCTATTTTAAGAATAAGAGATAAATGTAATGAGATTATAATTGATAGAGTTAAATAGTTTGCATATATGTACCAAAGATGAACTAGTGAATCAGTCGTTGACGTTGGTGATTCGTTTTGTTTAGGTTACATGGTTAAATCGATGAACATATACACACTGAAGCAACATCTGCCGTTCTTTCTAACACCCCTGATCGTGGGCAGAGTACGTTCACTCTCAGTAATCTGTTCTCTATTAAAGACATCCTTATTCTTGACTGCGAATGTTTCTTTATGAATAGTCATGAACTAAGAACAAATCGGATTTATGAAAATATCCGCAAGAAATATCACTCCATTGAGACCTTGAGGATAGTGAAAGGGAGAGTTTCATCAACCGATGACGTAATGTTCCACAGCTTCTCGCGGAAGCAGTACGCGAACATTCCTGCCTATTGGTGTATCCTCCAGGAAAAATCAATCTACACTCACACCATACATGTTGACTGCGTCAAAGGGATATCATCGATTCCAATCAAACGCCACGTACTATTGATGCGGGTATTGTGAATGGGGAGAATGGCTGTAGTTATGCACAAGGCGATAGGACAGGATTAAATTGAAAACATCAGTCGTAGGCTAGACACAATTTAGGAAGCAGTATTACCAGTTGCCCTGAACAGGGATTAAAATACAACCTGATGTAAAGTACTTTACGGTTGACGCGGAATATGCTTGCCTCTATAAAAAAGTAAATGTAAAACTCGAAGTTTTCGAGCGCTTGGGAATGGGGATTGACTTTGTTTGACCGGATTTCTCGGGAGTGCCAACAGCAACCATATAGGTATGAAAATTTTGATTTCGATTTGTCACAAACCCCGAATGTCAAATTAGCTCAATGGTTCTGAGATTCTTGTTCGAACGGGTCCAATTTTCAGTCAGTTTCCACTGTGCTAACAAGATGGAATTTTGATAAGAATGGAGAAAATAAACGTTTCGTGGGTTTTCACAATTTCTTCATTACAGTATGTGAACCATCGAACCGGAACTGTTACAGATAGGGGTGACGTTTTCCAATGCCATGCACAAAAATGAAAAGAAGTTGAGGAATGCACCTTCCGATTCGAGTGATTTTGAATGGGGGTCACTAACTGGCGTTAGAGTATTCTGATTGAGTGGGTAAACTCAAAAGATGGTTGCTTTGAAAGCTGGTGTCTCGATGAGGCAATGAGCGAACCCGAATTGTCACTATCGCCGAGGTTTTTTCTCCTACAGGGGAAGGTTTCGTGACTATCACTTGCAGTTAGTGTATTGTTATATATTGAGAGACTCGTAGCCTATAAACCGATATCAATCGCAATTGCAAACTACACGTAAACTGCACACATAATTCATCTGCTTGTTCTTCAAGCAACACAATATCATCCAATGACAACGGTTATATCAAGTGTTTTCCACAAAAGCTCGTCTTTATACTACCGCGGCTTTATCGTAGTTTTATGTTAAATTTCTCACATAACTTAATATTTTTTTAGAATGTGCGTTTTCTTCTCATTTTTACTCATCTGTGGGTTTCTTGTACCTAAATGACACAACTATGACATAAAACAAAATGCTATTCAGCACACTCACTGCTGCTCATCACGTTCTATTGTTTCTCGGGCTTGGTAAACCGAGGAACGGTCTTTTATCTTCACAGCATGTTGTGATATCGATGAACAAAACCGCGAGTATTCAGCAATCAAACTTTCTCATTTCCGAACTGAAGTCAACAATGGATGGCGTGTGGGTGTTTGTGTGTTATATAATACTGAATTCCATCATTATGACCTAATTAAACGCCATAAATGAGATTATTTCAGTAAGTCAAAATTCGTTCGGGTATTCGTTGCATTAACACACACGCACACACATCATTCTACATAACTGGCACAAATAAAATTATGAGTACACAACATTACATCTTCCGTTGTTCGTCGAGTTTCAAAATTGTTCCACAATCTCTCATTATCTTCAGGACACCGGGGGACACGTTTACTGCTGGCCAATTGGCAATACAGCAGAAACCTCGAGTAGTGACGAATGGACTTCGAAAATCATCTTAACTTATTAGTTGGGTGAGTAAAAATGTGTTTGTCGTCCAGAGGTAAGAGAGTAATTTTACTTCGTTGTAGTTGCATTGAAAAATATTATACTCAGTAGCCGAATAACACAATCTTCTGAGGTTAATTGTAAATTCTAGAGTTCAATCTCAAGAAACGCTTTCATCCGGTAACGCAAAACTCTGATTTTATTGAAACAAATAATCCACAAGTATGGTACTTTTCAATTGACCGTTTTTCGGTTTATGCAGACTTACATCAAACCATGAAAAATGTAGCCCACTTTTCATGTAATCAGCAAACGCCGCTAAGACATTCGATGCTGAAGTACGACAAAAACTACCCTGAAAACCGTATATCCTAGTGAAGAGTAAATTTAAATACAATAGAGATTTTTTGTGATTAGCGTCCAAAAGTACTGGATAGCTGCTTCGTCCTGTTTGAGACTTATCAGCAGCGCGTAATTTTGTGTCTTGTTCAGGACTCCGGTTGACGGCCAACACCTTTACCCTTGAGCCACGCGACCGACCGTCAGCTTCTAGTGCGAATGGCTTAGTCACTTTACGTGGTGAATGTTCAGATTAATCCATTCGAAGTTTTCACAGGATATCGTTAAATCCCCACTAGTTAAGTACAGTTAAATGAGAATTACCTCGATTCTGCATTTAACTGTAGGGGAATCAAAGATAACGCAACGGGTGAAACCTACACCCAAGATCCTCAGTAGTGCCTGGTGCCGGTGAAGATAAACTGAATGAGAAAATCTAAACAGTCATGGTCTAAAATTGGACTAAACGTGTTAATTTTCAGTTCATCGGTCCCCATGCTTCTTAAAAAATACTCGCCCCATCTCTGAACGAACTGAAAACCCGCTTTTTAGTTTTTGCTGCCTTTTAAACTGTTCAGGTCAGTAATAAGTAGCGAAAAAAGGGAAGCAAATTTAATAAATATTTTCTTTTAAATCATTTGAACGATAAATTGGGCAGCTGAGATCAAACTGAACCATACAGCAGAGAGCGCCAACCTTTCTTGCGGTGAAGTGTTGTTGTATGAATTACATTCTAAATATATGAGCATTTGATACTTGTTTCAGCTCTGTTTGGACGCTACCACGGTGCGCTCACAACGAGCTCCCGTTGCTGCAAACCATCAGCTAGCTGGGTATGATTCACGAACATTATCAGTGGACAATCTGCGCTGGTTCATTTTATGCGGTGTGTCTTACTGAGAGCACACTTATCAAGGCATCAGTTGGCGTCCTAGTGATGCTTGGTGACACGAAATCGTAGGTGTGAAAAAGTCAGTAGATGCATTCGCTCGTAGGCTGAAACATCCAGAGCTGAACCTCAACGGACTCTTGAAAACAAATCTCCATGTATTTTTCACGATCGTCTACAACCTTTTTACTTTGAATTGGGTATACAGCAGTTCTGGTAAAATAGCATGCAAGAGCCCAAATAAAGTGGATTTCGAACAATAGGTAGCTCAAGAAAGATCTAACGGTGTTTCGCCGTTATACAATTGGAAGGACTTCTATCTTGAGTTCCTACGGTAATTAATTTTATTTTATTTTTGTTAAATTATTTAATTTATAAAATAAATCTCTCGAAACAGTTCAAAGGATGTAGGATACCAGTTTTATTTTATCCACTGGCTCTATGTTGTTTGCAACAACCTGGGTTTGAAAGGTGTGTTAAAAAGAGATGGAGGTTTTCAGGTTCAAATTGATGGCACCATAGTACGCAGAATGTATCGGGTTCATTATTTGGTAAAATAGTCGACTACAGCTTAAGAAACGACGATTGGCTTATTTTGGTTCGAATCATTTTCTACCCGCAGTCTTGTGTAAAACACGCCGTCAGTTCATTGATCTCTTGCTTCTGGTTAGCAAATATTTGATGCTTTGCGACATTTGTAAACGAGAGTTTTTGCACGACCCTAGCCCATTGTAACCTGCTCTCCACAAGAATTTCTTTTTCAGTAAAGTAGTGTAAGTTGAACAAAAGATCATGTGCATTTGTGGTTCAAATGATTTTGACCAGCTGACCGGTTTCTTTAGCCAGGATTTTCACAAGGTTCATTTTGGCAAAGCTTTCAAGAAAAAATAGTTCACCTAAACGTACAATTAATCTTGCTGTGGCCCATGCCATCGGAAGCCTGCAGCGATTACATCATCCTGTCAGTATTATTCCATGGAATTTTCCATTCGGTTTATTCCATAACAAACTAATTTATTTGCACAGTTGACCTGATCCGCTAACATTCAACTAAAGTGATAGCACAAACCCGAGTTTGATATAAAGATAAGCGAATTTAAAAGAATCGATAGTTCAAAAGTGCATCTAACTTCGTCTTATTTTCAAACACTGTCACAAGTGACCACAGCTTATTTTGCAACTTATCTTTGTTTGATGTTATAACCTTCTCAGCGGTCTTGAATCAAAATTTCACAAATTGTAAAAGAACGCCACATTGTCTCACTGATTAACAATCAAATTATCCGAGTTCATAGTCTCTCTGTCTCAGTATCTAATAATTTTAATTTTCGAATGCTACACAATCAGGCTTCCTTAAAAACTGCTGAGCTTCTTGCACGATTCTTCTTTTGTTTGATGATCTACAATAAGAATGGCCCCTAGAAGTCATAAACTGATTCCCAGTAACTCTGTGATATCAAACGTTGTCCCAAAACGTGTAAGACTAATGAAATTACCTTGGCCATTCTCAGCTTCTATGGAAACCTTTCTGCTCAATCAGGGGCCCTTTTATTAGGTAGAGACTCCAACGCCTTGGGATTGCTTGTGTGCGGAATCCACATTAAGCATCTTATAGTTTTCAGTCTGTAAACTATTGTTTCCAGATAGAGTTTGCTTCCTCTCTCTCTCTCATTGCTGAAAAACATCCACTATGGAACATGTGGCTCGTGGTTTATATCTTTGTGCTCATTTGTCTTTACCAAAACTGAATTTCATAAAATTTGCTGGCTATTTAGGAACTGGATGTTATTGGCACGGAAATATTTTTTTTATCTCACAGCGAAAGTGTTTTTCACGCATGTCCGACTATTTCTTCAAATTCGAAAAACCTTTATTGCACCAATAGTGATTAGTTTTATCACGCCATAATATCTGCCCTGTCGATGATAGTCTAACATACACACGGGCGATACGTGTATCTTTCAACTCATCCACCCCTAGTGTGCCAAATAAATGTCACTTGGCTGGTATGTTTTCCTTCTAATCATATTGAATTGCTGCTCTGCAAGCAGATTATATTCGAACTCCAGGACATGTGCGTTGTTTAACGCTGGTTCTAATGGTTTCCTCAACTGACGGAGACAAAATGTTGTGCGGTACCTGAAAAACAATAAACTGACCAAAGACGCCCCAAATGATCTTAGTCATTTCACATATTTTCATGCTTGTCACATTTTCCCCAGGAACATGCTTAGCAGGATGAACTGCACTAACCAATCTTACACACTGTAGCATCTACCTGTTCGTACCTCTAATAATGGAACAAAGTAGAATCCAATTTGACGGCATTAGAACAGTTTGAAGCGGAACTAAAACATCGTGTGGCTTTTTTCTCTCAACCCACAAGTGAATCATTGCTGAGCGGCCGAATACAGACCTGTTCCAACCCTTCTCTTGTTGTGCATTTGGTTTCGGAAGGTTACACACATACACACACTCACACACGGACAGGCGCACAGACACGTGTATGTATATACAAACAGGGAAACCAAGACTCTTTCCATTTTGTCTGATTTCTTTGCTTTTTAAAAAACTATAAGCATACTTTACTGAGCCAGGTGCGTGCTTACCCGGTTCTCGTAGACGGTATGCCATGAGCAAATATATAACACCCACCGAGGTTGACAACTGTTATCATTGACCTCAAATTATGCGTAGAATTTTATCGACTTTTCAAAATACAGCGAAACAATATGATCTCGAAAACCGTTTTATTTTTAAATATATTTATCGCTGATGCATTTATTCCTGAATGTTAGGTGACTAATTTGGTGCCGTAGTTACTAACCTCACAGAAGTCAGGATTTGGACAGAGTTCACGTACCAGACTTCCTCTACAGGAGGAGACATAGATCATAGATATGAATGGCTGGGGCAGATGTAGATTCGTTAACCTTTACTAGAGACGAGAAACGAGGAGCCCGGAAACCAATCGGTACATTGAGAACATCGTTTTCTCGTGTCCGAGATCCGACAGGACTGAGGTTGAATCGCAGTTGTATTTGAGATAGACTTTCTGAGTGAAACAAATGAGTCAAGTCTGAAATTAATTGACAGTAACTACACAGCATCTTTATCCTGAAGCATACATCCCTATTGGAAATCAGTAAGTAGATGCCGGATCCGTGTATCACACTCCATCCCTAGGCGTCATGCTCTCAGTAAAGGAGAGAATCTTAAACAGGCTCCACGAGTTACGACGAAACGTCGCATTACCTCAGTCCATAGTGGAGTCGTTACCAGAGGAAGAACGTGAGAAATTGAACATATTTAGTCAGTAGGTCGTATAAAACCCGGTAAAACACACGCGAAATTCGCCCAGGAATCAGTGAGTTCCCGAAAAATTCAAAAACATTTGTGCACGACTAAACTTTCCCTTTCCCTCCCATGACCGTGTGTCCGCAGTGCCTCTACTTAACTCTTCAATCGAACGTTCACACTCCGAAAGGGNATTTTGCGGTCAATGTTAATAAATTTCCCTCCCTCCCAACCCCTGAACTTCCATTTTGCACATAATAAAACCCTGATTTGAATGTCTCCCGTGTTATTTCTCTGAGTTATATAATGAGCTGTCATTGAGCAGTACATAAAGAACTGAAACCAAGCTTGTTCGCCACATATCTGTTTTTCAACGAACCCATCCTTGTGTTGCATACAGATTTACTGTGATATCTGGCATCAGGACCATCATTTTGTTGTCCAAGGCGAGTAACCAAGCAGTTAGAATCTGAGGTCGAAGTTGTGGGTTTGTGTGCTTAGGTATCAGATCTGACTCCGTCAGGTATTGTTATCATGAATAAGCAGAACGTTTGCAAACAAATTTCCAAGCTCGGTGAACCAGCGAAATGAATGAGGGGTCTATACAATGGTTGGTGTTTAGAAGATGCACGTGGTCCGGTCAGTACACTCACTTTCTGAACTTTTTGCATTTCAAAACAAAGCGTTACTGGATTCAGTGTCCTGCTAATGGAACAGAAATATCTACTCCTCTGACACAGGTCAGATTGATTTAGAGTTCCTGCGTCAGATCTTCCAACAAAACGGTTTCCCGGATAGATTTGTGGGTAGCATGTTTTAAAGCCATAAGGACCAGGAGAAAACTGCTGTTGAAAATGAACCAGTTTAAATAGAACTATTATTTTATAGTCACACTATGACTGCGATAATTACTGTAACGGTAACGACTGCGATCGGTCAAATGTTCCTTGCAGAGAATTTCCTTTTCGCATCCAGATTGACTCTCAGACTGTAGCTCAGAAATACAGTTCCTGTTTCTGTGATCTCATTCTTCGTTTACTACTTCACTTGTTCCTGTGGAATGACGTACGTTGGTGAAACTAGCAGACACTCGGCTCGAAGAGTTCGTGGGCATCATCCAGATTGTTTGCAAATTGGGGGTTTGGATGGTAGAATCAATAACGAGAGCAATTTGTTCACACCTTGTTGAGTCAGATTATTTAGTTGACTTGACTAGGGTGTTTCGCACCCTCTACCAGGTTTGCGTATTAAAAAGTCGCATCCTGGCCACGACGGAATCGGTGGAAATTGGAATTCTTAATTCAGTTGGGGCAACAGATTTACTTGCTGATGAGATACAATCAGGTCAGAATAGCAGTACTGCGTTTTCTGTTTTTCAGTTCGCGAAAAGCCCCATCGCCTACTGAAGAATATTTCTTTAAAAGAGACGTTTTCAATGTAAGATATCTCAAAAACCATTTAAGATGCTTTACAGTCAAGTTATCCTGTTGTGGTACTGCGTGAACAAGGAAATATTTTGAATGCAGTAATACAGCAAGTCAGTTTGTACATTTTGGGCGATAATTACTCCTGCTCTTCGCAATAGTTTGGTTTTATCAGGAGTTAATTATCCGGATCCTTCAGCACTGATCACGTGTCCAGAATCCGGCCGAATGGACGCAAGTGCCTGCAAAACAGGGTGCAGCTGAAGCTCAGGGTTTCGTTGCATCGACCGATATTATCACTTATGGTATTGGACGTAGTTTCGTTCAATTAAATGGTGTTTATTTCAACTGAATAGATTAAAAACAGTGGAAAATCCAATGCTCAGGATTATTTGAAACCACATAACATTTGGAATTTGAGTAAAAAACATTCGCAATAACTCGAGGTTACTACGTTTTATTTGACCTTTGATCTTTTTTGTTAAAAGTCTAAAGCAGTTTGCCCAGAGGTCAGGTGTAGTTGAGACATTTATTGGTTTCTTAGGCTACATTTTATAAGTAGCGTTACGCAAGCCTTCTCTTCTGAAAAAAGTGACCTTCTATGAAGGAATGCCTTTCGGTGCTCAAACATACTGTGGATAATGTCATCAAACCATGCAGCAATATCTCGAGTATCTATTGAGAAGAAAGAAGAGAGATCACTGACGTAATATATTCCACAATTGAAAGAGCATTTTGATGCCAAGTATTGTAGTCTATGGATGCGGAGGAAGAGGATAGCAAGTAATTAGGGTGAATCGGCGACAAGATGTTTGTTATCACCACACATCTACTTTAAGCTCAATACATTTCCACCAGTTGCCTTGTTTTATTTTATTTTAAATTTTAAAACCTTAAATGTGTAATAAAGTGCAATTGTACTGCTAAAAGTGTCCCCCGTCTAAGTGACGCTCACAATCAATTATGTAATAGATCTGTTCGAGTGAATTTAACATTACCTTTCGCAGAACATTTGTTTTCCCGGTTGCCCGATTGATGTCACATTCTTTTGCCATTGCTTTGTCAACCATTTACGACTGTCCATCTTTAGTTAGCTGTCAGTCACGTACAGTCTGAACTTATTACTGTCTTAAAAAAAGGACATTGCGTCAGGGTTTATGTGCCTCAGTAGAAGTAGAAACTGTCCTTTTCTGTATTTTCTTTTTTATCAATCATCGACAGTATCTGATTTCTCGAGCGACAAACATAAGCGTAATACTGAAACAACTTTTCATGTTATCATCCTTGATGAACGTTCTTTGTTACCGCAGAAATTAGATAAACTGAACAAAATACCCCTTAATTGAGGAATAATTTTCCATTCGAACGTCATAATCACTTACTCCTGAGCTATTCTGTTCCGGAGGTGCCTCCAAAAGGCTCGTTGGTTAGGAGTGGGTGTTTTGGGTTGTGAATGGTCATCCTTCTTTTGTACCACGCGTAAAGCTATACAAAGAAACCTCTCGAATAGTCTCGACTGGTGGGGCTCTACTGACGGACTTAGATGTCTTGCACTAATAAGAAAGGACGCCAAACCAAAATCCTGGGCCATAACTAGGGTAGCGAAACCCAGGCAGTCAAATCAGAGACGTTGGCCGAAACCACCAGTTTCCAAACTAACAAAGAAGAGGCGTATGAGCAACACAAACCTTACTGGTTGTGGCAGTGGTCACCGGCTCGGTTGGATATCGTGGTGTCTTGGTCGTCTGACCCTATCCCAATGGCGTATGAAATGACTGAGTGGGCACCAATCCCCAATAGATTAACAAACAGCACCCCACTGACCTGCGGGTCATGCTTTGCCCGGGCAAAGGCACCGGTTGCGGATTCCCCAAGTAAATTCATCTACGTTGGACTGAGTTACCTGACAGTTTAACGTTTACAAACACATAATGGAAACTTTTCATTTTTTAGGCTCCTTTTACTTTTATTGATACAGTTTGGATTCAGACACGCTTGAATTTATATATATATATAATATGCAACGTGATCCAACTGGGACGAGCAAAGGTAGGCTGAATTTAAGGCCTCTAGTTGTTCTGGCAGCGAGAAAACCCTTGAGCTTATAATACAAAACCTCCTTGATCAACGTTCAGGGTTTTCGGGACAGTAGCCAAAATCCACTCGGAAGAACAACCTCATACAAAATTGAAAGCGGGATTGCTACACCCTTAAATGGAAGTAAGGAAGTTAACAGTCATTTAACCTGTTTTCTGAATTGGTTTCACGCAAGCTATATGAAATCAATCTCTGTGAACAGGAGATAGGTTATGTTTACTTCTAGCGAAACGATTTCGAAAGCATCATTCACATAGGTCTAGAATCTTTTCCAGATACAGCTGATAACGTTTTGTTCATGCATATCACACTTAGCCCTTAGCGATTTGCGCCCAGTGATGTGCAATGAGTTATGTCTTCATATATCTCCTCTTGGCGCAGTCTTCAGTTTTGTTAGTTAGCCATACACTGGGGAAGCACTGGATTCGTGTTCGACTCTCAGCGCAGATGGTTGGTACTGCCTATCCACCTAAATGTGTTCTTTGAACTATGGGCTCGCGCATACCAGGTGTATTTATGATACCACTATGCACACTGGGTCTAGCCAGAACTGCCAAATTAAATTGGCCCCGGTGACATCCACAATGACAGTCAGTCAGTTCGGTTTGACCTGATAGTCAAACAAGCAGAGACCAACCCCAAAACTGCGTTGTTGACAGTCAACATTCTTGAGGAGGGAGCTGCATACAATTACTAATAGAAAAGAGTTGGGATCTGTGAAGTTGCATGGAGAACACACGATGAATAGATAATTCAAATAGTTCATTTGTAAAACCCTGATAACCAACCCATTCCAGCCAGGAAATAGAAAGTTTGTATATCTATTTATTCCATTTACTAAGATATCACTGAGACACAATATCGGTTATCCAATGTTCACCTCCTTCATTAATTACGCACCGATCCAGACTGTTCGCCCTCAACCGACCTATTACCATTTCAGATAGAACATTTGGATTCATACAACACAACCGATCCCACATACCCAAATGAAGATTGCTTTGGATCTTAGGTGTGTTTTGAATCCACCCATCAATGCCGCCTACGCGTCTGTGCACTGCACATCATTGCTTATCCTATTATCGGGATATTCGATGAAATTCGCTTATTCCGGTATGCAGGTACAACATGAATTATCGCGCTATCCGAAGAGAGAAGAAAACTGTGCGGAGCACTGGCGACAATCGAAACAATATGTCGGATTGGAAATAAGTCTAGACAGGAAAGAAAACGTGTGTGAACTTTAAGACAATTTATGGGCAAATGTATAGAAACCCAGGAGGTTGAAAACGGCATCTCATAGAGTTGCATTACCGTTGACTCGATTCTGAGCAGGTAAGGATCAAGTGGTTATCGAACCACTTATGCAATTGCCAACGAGTGAGTGACTGGGGTACAGTATCTTGCAACTCTTCATAATTGCACTTCAAAATTTTTAGGTACCGCAGAGTCATTAGATCCTTGTGGGATTGTTTGATAGTCACTTTGGTACACTATTCCTTGTTCGACAGAATAGGTGATCAAGAAACTGAATCAATCGATGAAGGATAGTCAAAAGATATTTAGCGAACAATTTAAGTGGAGCTGTTATGTGACTAATACAATGGAAAAGGGAAATAGACAGGCGCGAGCAACTAAGACAAACCAATTTACTCCCAAAAATCAAGATTGAGAAGATCCTGTAGGACATTCATAGCGCTCACAGGGAAGATTTTTCAAGCCAATATGACAAACTATTTACCTGAATGCCTTGCTGGTTGTACACTACTTTCTTCAAATTCGGTGTGCGTTCTGTGCTTAGCAATGTCATTAATAGTGTGACATGTGCCACTGACAGTTGTGAGTAACATGAGGCGTTGTCGGACTCGTTAAGTTTTATCGCTTATTTCTGCGTTAGTTGTACTCCGCTGACCTGTTCCGTTTCGGGTCGTTATCATCCTCTTTCTCACGCACGCATGCGCGAGCTCGCCAGCATCACTGTATACCCGGCTACGCCATAAACCTCATTCATATTGGTTGGCCGCTTATTACCTTGTCCCGGACATCACTGTCAGCTCACACGCCTTCATTCAGTTAAACTAGACACCGATCCCGACTAGTTCTCTTTCTTTGTATTCAGGCTATCTATGGGTTAAACGATTTCTAGACTGTAACACATATAGTTTCGTTATTCAGTGCTAATTATCTCTTGCTACCTTCTAACTCGGTACTCCTGCAAACCGTTTTTATTAGGACTATATAAGATTCGGTTGCAGGTATGGTATTTTGCTTAATACGTGAACTTGTGTGTAAACTTTACAGTGATTAACTGCACCATACCTGTATTTTTGGAATAAATTGCACTGCAACATAAAAAGAGGAATTCCTTAAAACCTGGTTATCCTACCCAAAAGTCATATGGAATCAGCATCTTTTGTGTGAGGAATCAAACTACGAAAAGGCTGACACCACAGAATAAATGCTTACGTTCTTGGACCGAGATCAAATCCTTTCTGCTGACAAACTCAGTTGTTATTGCTTCCGGAAAAAAATAATTCCGCTGTTCTTTGGTTTGTTACCAACATTGAAAAATGAATGGTCACACTTATCCAAGCAACTGGAAAAATGAAGGAAAACGATCTGAATCATAGAAATAATCAGAACTCGCATGCAACATCATGCAACAACACACAGGGCATGCCTAGCTCATTACCTCGTCCAGAACTAGAACAGAAGGGCACATGACACAGAAATCAGATGACAAGAACACGGTTACAAGTCCCAAGAGCATCATAAGAGAGGTCTGGGGAGAGCATCACAGAACCAACAGACTAAAATCCATACGAAGGAATAAATTGTGGAAACATTCAAACGTAATATACCACATGGTTGATTTTGACAAGATGGTTTGCGCAAGTACTGCCATCCATTTATATTTCGACAACTGGAACAGTGTACGAGACTAAGCGGATGACTTAAACTTGACCGATTGAACAGTGCTCTCGATGGGCTTTATCTTTCTTTTCAGCAACGCTACGATCAGGGAACTGTGTCTTGTCTCTATTTGCATCACTACACAAAATATTACTGTCAAAACGACTATATTTTTTAAATAACTTCGACGGTATTTATTATGAAACGCTTGTTTTAGCCACTGAATCACTGCTATGATCGCCGTATGATGATTCCTTAATTGTCAAACACTATGGATAATCAACTTCAATTTATCATGTCAGATGAATTTTTTTATTATACACCGATGTGTAATGGACAGCAGACGGGGTGGAACCCCATAGTCACTAAGACCTAATGTTCAGTGATGGTAACCGGCAACCTAAGCTCGGGGACTTGGAACGGTAAACCACATAAGGCCCCGCTAGGTTGGGCGTGATATTGAACCGGCCGACAGCAAAACTGACCTACAGGAAAGTTGTGTGGCGGTGGCGGAACTCGAATCTCGGACCATAGGGTCCAAAGCACACTGGTGACAGTGCTCCACTACCACACGATAAGCATGCGTCATACTCTTTTTTTATTGAATACTGACATCTAGGTATTGGCTCCATTTGTAGATTAGATGCCTTGGTTCAGCGTTTAATGCACAATGGGACTAATGGGAAGGCTAATTTTATTCCTATTCGTAGATTTGTGCTCTACCCAGCAAATAGGGCAAATATGAAACGTAACGAGGACCCAATAAAAGAGTAGATCAGTCTCATACGATTTAACTTCGTGACCGACAATCAAAAACAGTGAAAGAATGGAGAGTGATTTAAACAGGACTGAGCAAAGGGAAAGCTCTTTTTATACAGAAACGACAGATATATGAAAGAGACCATCCACAAAGAAGAGCTCTATGTGTTGTTCATATTGGCCTCTATGTGGACTTTTTTCTGTGGGAGCTTAGTTTTGACAACCACCTGGAACATCCAACATCCCCGTCTTATTCGAGGAACCTAAACTTCCCACTAATCATTAAGATTGAATGAATGCACCATTGGGATTCCTAGTCTCAGCCCCAGTATAAAACTACACTCAGTGATCATTGGTGTGCGGATTCTTTTTATTTACTCCAATGACTCTTTCTTATATGCTGTATGAGTATTAATACAAATAACTAAAAAGGTTACCTTTCTGGGACCGAAACGTAAATGGAAATGTGATTCTTACACGTTTTGTTGTTTTAAAAACTCAAACACATTTTACGATGATAATCTGCATTGCATTCCGTTCTGGTTCGTACCTATCAATGGCCGCTTTGGACATTATGTGTAGAGCTTTTCCAGATAAACCTTCCTGTATGGTGACAAATATTTCATCCATTTCATTGTTCATTTAAAAGAAATATTTAATAAAGTTCTATCGATTATGTAGAATTACCGTGCCATTTACTATTACCAACCATAATAGAAGGCACTGTTTTGGCTCTGTTATCCAAGTTGTGACAAACCACTATCAGTGCATAACTACTGAATCCATGGGGGTTCTGACCCGGGGAAATTAGCGGATGAGTTGGTTGCTTGGATTATCCCGGATGGCACCCAACATCTTCCTGTCGTAATTCAATACCAAAAGATATGGAGCTCTCACGTGACAGTTTCAGTAAGAGACAGTAACAAACATTGGATTTGACCGAATTATAAACACCTCTCACATGTGTCGGAGTCAAGACAATAATACCAAATAAATCAAGATAAAATTATTTTTAAATAATGAACAAGTATATGATGTACAAATGGGCGGAATACTTCCAGGTTACCTATGCCAAAGCAGGCGATTTTCTTAGGGTTTACAGATGAACCCTTTGGTTAGCCAGAAGCTGGCCCGTAGGGTAATGAGGTGATGCTTGGAAAGCGGAATTCACTGGGGGCCAGTTTCCAATTCATCGGATTATATGTCTCTTGGACAGGGCCAAACGTCCGAGGGACCCAATACACCTCAATGCTCACTAAAGTCAGTGACGACTTTCATAACCAATCACAATCTAAGCAAAGAACCCACCGACCATATAGGATTTTTCGGAGGTGTTTGGTGCATATTCATCGGTTGTGCTTTTGTGACCAAGATGCACTGCTGGTAGAATGCCTCCGAAGCATTGTGGTTGGTAAGCCTCCTTGAGAAATAAACTATCATGAACAAACAACGTTTTCACTAAGATAGTATCTGTTATTTCTGCACTAGTAATTCTACCGGGGCCATAGTTGTATCTGGTATGTCACTATTTTGTTATGTTTTGCGCCGCGTTTATCCGTTGCCTACTATTAGGTCGCGCAGCATTATATCGCAGGAGAACACCACAAGCGCAACGAACACAAGATATAGCACAGTAACAATAATAGCACACGCGAAACGAGAACAGCGGACTAACACTAAGTCCGTGGGTGGATGATAGTTCTAGGAGCAGAGGCCACCTAAGCGAAACACAGGACTCACGGTCGGCTATCGAGCTCTCAGGCCTCCCAAACACGCAAGAGAGAAGACACGGCTTCAACAGCACGGGATTTTAATGGCGTTAAACACAAATCACGAGTCACGAATCGTACGGCATAAGTCACTTTACAAGTTTACTTTGCTGCTTATATGTGACCGAAAATAACATTGATCAATGCAGGAAGAAGAATGTACCAATGAAATGCACAGTGAGCAATGTTCACACGGCCATAGGCTGCGGACCAGAAAAACGGAGAGAGTGAATATTTCCGTACGACGCAANAGTATTGATCCGAGATGACGCAACTTGGGTCGAATGTGTTGTAAAATTGTTTGATTTTGCTCACTGAATTAGCAAGTGTGCGGCCGGACTTATCGTGAGGCGAATGGCGTTGTTCTTCGTCCCAACAGTATCACAATGAGCAAAAACAACCCCCGCTTGATAAAATCTCACCAATCCCCCTCAGACACGGAATGCAAGAATTTCAGATATTTTGTATAAGTGAATAGAAAGTTCATCAGAATACATTGGGATAGATAAATCTTGATCCTAAACCTATAAGTAGGTCCCATTCCATTATAACGGTTTTACAATCAATGATACCCCACGAATAATGATCATTAGGCAGCAAATATTCAACTTTTCATCAAACTGGTTTGGTGCGGTGTAACATTATGCGTTTTCTGCCAAGATTTTTGATTCAAATTCCTTCTGGAGAGAAATTCTTTCATCTATTACTTTGAGCAGGATATCCTTGGTGAATTCAGTTTTAAGAGGCTATATAGTTCTGGTGTTTCCCTTATTAAAACAGTTAGAATAATCTGAATTGGCATGCTCCTGAATCACGTGTGTGAAGATTTTAAAGCTACTCACCTGTGGAGTACAACGACTTACACTGAGATCTTTCTCGTTAGGGCACGAAGATGAGTTAGCAATTCGTGGTGCGCTTAGACTGCCAATATAAATAATAAAAACAATCACAGTAGAAGTAACAAATAAAGAACATATGACGTCATACCGATGGTTGAATATGTTATGTATTATGAATCGGAATAGGCCTCGGGTTGATATCTGTACGAATTAATTTTGGTCGGTTTAGCTACATACGGATCTTTTTGTTTTATGTTAGAACAAGATACCAATGAAAATGGCTAAGGTATATAGGTGTCATACAAAACGCATCCGTTTTGGATACCGGTAAGCAAAGCCTTGTTGCAAAAAGCAGAATGATATTATTATCAATGCAACCTGTCTTAAAGAAGTGCTCAGACCTTTCGGCAATTTTACCATTCACCCAGTAGACTTCCAGCTTATTTGTGAACTGTGGTTTATTATCTTGGAAATGTTCTTTGAACTCAAGTCTCTCTGATAAAAGTATGGTCAATCTTATATCATCTACTTTTCAAAATAGTAACGTTTTTAGTGAATGTACTAATCAATTACTTCACTCATTGGACGCAAGTTTTTTCGACCGTAAATCTTCCTCCTTGTGGCTTTTCCAAGATGTTATTTCATCGCCATCTCTTTTTTCACTGTACATTAAGGACTTTCCCATCCCTCCAAACTTTATCGCATGCAACTGTGCTGATGACGTAGTGGTTGGTTGTCCCTCGAATGCTCCTGACTTTTTCTGTCAAATTCACGTTTGTCTAAATAAGATGTTTAGTTGATTGACTCCCCGATCTTTAATGCTCAATGTAGATAATTTGTACATGTTTCTTTTAGGGTTAAAACAGGCCCGCATTATCAAACCCTTTTGAGTAACCAGTCTAGAATTTCTGTTAATGGTAATATCATCCTCAAAGCTAACTCTTTCAAATATATTGGAGTTACATTGTCACATAATCTTTTCCGATCCAAACATGCTGAAAACATTTACATTAGAGTTCGTAGGCTGTCCTTCTACGCTTTTAGGCTTCAAAAGCCCGGCGTTCCCTTAAGTGTTATTCTTAAATTTGTGAATACATGCATCCTCCCACACTGGTTGTACTTTTCCAGATCTCTTAAAATTTTTTTCCCGTTGCAGTGGCATTTTGAAGACCGTTTTGGTTGACTTTATTGTGAGCAAACGTTTTGATTCATGCGATTGATATATCAGCCATATACCGTCAAATGAAGAACACTGCCCGCATGCCCATCTCAACACACAGGTGTCTCATTCTAGTACGCGTTCCAAATTTAGGATTCTGTGTGCACGCACCGCCACATACCGAAGCAGCATCATCCCTTATTTTGCTTACATCTTAATCAATCGAGCAAATTTTATTACCGACTTGAATAACCATCTCTCAATAAGATTTTATGTTATCCATTTGTTTTCATTCAGTAAATGTATACTCTTCTTTTTTCAACGACTGATGTTTTCCCCGCTGAAACTTGTCGAAAGTGATGAAAATGCATAAAGCTTGACTTGACTTGACTTTATACAAATTGACCAAACTTTATCCTCATACATAAACCTGCACTCACGTGTATACTATAAAAAACGCAATATGAATTAAAAACATCGAAGGTATGGTTCGTCACTGACTGAAGTTTCTTGGTAAACACACAAAACGTCACGCATGGAGCTGATCACAGGAGACATACAAATCAAGCATGTTCTACATCTACCAGACACTAATTGTTCACCACCCGGGTGAAAACCTCAAGCGTTGTTCATTCGAAGTTTAAAGGTTATAGAATTTTCTTAATTATACATTTTGTTGTGAAAGTTTTTAGGAATTCATGAAAACTATTATATGTCCGCAATTCTAATGTGGATCACACTTTAATGTTTCATTTGTAGCCTGATTTTATATTATATCACATTTCACAGAGAATGTTTTCGTATTGATCGAGAATTGTTATGTTCACTCTAACAGCCGTTAGACTGGCACACCTTTTCTTATGGATCAATGAAGGATATTATTTTCCTAGACTTATTTATTGAACGTTTGAATGCTCCCACAGAACACATTAGGAACAACAACAGCATGGCGAACCAGCTCGTTTTCAGTTATTCGTAATCATGTCATGATATAACATTAAATAGGACTAAAAACAAGAACAAAAAGGGATAAGAATTTCGAATCCTGATGGTTGAGCTCTGGCTTCAATCATGCTTGCATGTGTGCTTGTGTGAAATTGATCACTGTCAAACGTTCAACTGATTGCACACGTGTTGGGATGGATGAAGTGGTCCAGGAGAGATTACGTGCATGCACGAATTTCTTCTGGGGGCCAAAGTAGAGAGAGAGCCCGAATACTTCTGGCCGTGGCTATGATACGATACTTCACTGTACTTGATTACCTGCATCGAACTTTGTAAATCGATTGGAACGCGCTTGCCACATTCACCAAGTTATTTGACTCGGCGAGATGCGAACACACCGCACTCGTAATTGTCTTCATTATTCCCGTCCTCAGCGAAGTAGAGTGTTGTTCGCGAACGCAATCGGATTACCGCCTGGTCGTGCGGCCAATGTACCCAGTTCCCCAGGAACAGGCGAATGAGTATATACAGAATTAGGCTGCGGATCTTGCACACTATCCTTCGTTCGGATTATCATTTCCTTTTTATTCTTGTCTAGTCTCCTTTAATGTTACGTAATGACATGATTACGAACAACCTATTTATTGCCCCGAAATTATTCTTTCATCTTCATTGTTCTTTTCAGACTTCTCACATTCTGGAAAAGTGCTAGTCGCCCGAGGATAATGATACTATACCATACCATACCATTGGGAATTCTTCCCAGTAGCCAACATCTCTTAAGCTTAACTGTTCGGCTCTCTCTTGTGATTAATTATCACAAATATCGGTCCAGAGACCAATTTTCGTAGACCAAAATAAGCGCTTGTTTTTGTTTAGGTCCAAACACCGTGGGTTTGCATCCCCTTGAACTGTTGTATGCGCATAAATGCAATCCCAATGAGTGAATGAAATGTGACATTCTGGCCCAATTTGTTTATACCAGACATCAACAAAACTGTTACACGACGAACGACAGTTGTAAATATGGGGCTAATATTACCCGAACGGGTGATAGGTATTATACAAGTTTGACCGACTGTGCTCTCGGATTCGCGCCTCGTTTTGAATCCATCCAGACACTGTGCATTATTTGTTCTCGTAAAACAGAAAACAACTAAGCTGATTATCCAGGATGAAGTGTTATTGCAAGTCGGATCAGACGGATCCCGGATTGCTTGGACCCTATAGGGCAGACTCAAACAGCAGCAATCAATCAATCACTCCACGCGATTAGCTCCCAGATTGTACAGGACGTAAGNAAGCATAAATGGATAACCAGAGCGATAGAGAAAAACCAAAGTGTGTTGGAAGATATTTCCACCGGCGAGCGGTTTGAATGCAACCGACTTTTGAACCGATTTGTATATTTTCACCGTTGAATGTACCTCAAGCCAGTGTTTATACCGATTATCGGAAAAATGTATTTAGTAAGTTCACTCATTCAGTCGAATTATGATTGTAGCTGAATGGAGCAATAGTGTTTACGTTAGCCCGTTCACTGAATCCGGCAATTCGTGAACAAATTGTTCATCTTTATTAGCATTGTTTGGTGCTTGGAGCATGGTAATGTTTTCATTCGATCCATCATTCATTTATACCGCTTGTTCTCCAGGAACACTCTTCGACTTTTTCGTCCCAGTTTGCCATTTGGGTTCACACGAGTTGAACCAACAACCTTCCGGTTCCTCTTGGGTGGTCCTTGTCGGATCATCGCGTGATCTCTGTCTGGTTGTGTTATTGGTTCCTGACGTCATACCGATAAGTGTGTGTGATCTTGTTATTGGTAGAAAAAACACGCAAGAGTGGTAGGGAACGCATAAGTTATCGTTGAATACATTTGTCGCAGAAATGAGGATCGTTAGACACGTCTCTGGAGAGTGTTATTTGCACATCTGTTCTTTTGTTTCTGCGATGGCACTCCACGTGCATTTCTTACTGATGAAAAGTTAGTGTAGTACAGCATTCCAATACGGATATCGACACAATTGATACAATTTAAAAAACGTTCCAGTAGGTCATAAATTGAATGCAAATGTTTGGAACAACTGTACAATCCATGTTGTGAAAGATTAAGATTGATAACCATTTAGTTTGCTGGAGCAGATATTAGGAATGGATAATCTTTCTCCATCTTGATTTCAACTCGTAGGACAATAAATATCGAACCCGTTGGGCGAAATAAAGGTCTAACGTGTGAAATACCACATTTGTAATTTCCATAATACATCAGCGGCACACATCGAATGAAAAAGCAGCTAAGCAAACAAGGTTATTGTTGGGCGACATATCAGCTGGCTAATACGTTATGTGACATCAGTTTTTATAGAACAGAGATAAAAATAAATAATTATTCAAATGGAAATTTTTGTTGTTCAATCAGGATCCTTTTGGTCGATATTCCGAAAATACCAACACACAAACTGGTGTCTGCAGCGATCTCGTGCAAACCACACTGCAAGATAGATGATGGTATTCAAATGAGAACTCGAATAACATTTCGACCCCAGCAAGGTTTGGATGATAGGTAAAAAGACTGACGAAAAGTAACAGGTCTTTTCACAGTCTTTGAGTGCGTGATATAAATGAAAATCGAAAAATCCGGCTGTGTGACTTTTTGGCACGGTCACTTAGTGGTGAAAGCTGTTGATTGATGTGTGCGACTGTTGAGGAATATCTATGGTGAAAGGTACGTGAAATGGTCGTAGTAGCAATAGTAGTATTACTCACGGGACTGAGAACACGCACCACGAAATAGGAATCACAGAACACGGATCAAAGATCAAGTATCGCGGACTGGATTACGGAAGCACTGGACCGAAATGGCTCGAGCTCGCAATATCCCACGTGACAAAGACGCGAGGAAAAGGCCACAAGAATGGTATTTCGTTGTTCGTAGTTCGTTTATTGGAAGAAATAAGGGCGATTAGATAACATGTACACAACAAAATCATTGATTACCTAGGGTTCCACTGATCGTCTTACGGTATTGCCTGTATAATTCTGCTTCTGTCTGCACTGTCTCAGATTGGGTGGCACAACCTGCCTATGGCGTGTAATCAGACGTTAGCGTGTCACTGATGTCACCTTATAAGTTTGATTGACCACATGTGTCCGAAAACTGTGACGCGCCGCTCCAGGGTGGGCGTCATCTCGTAGGCCTGGATCATCACAGTACGGTATAAACATTTCCCTAAGAGCAGAACTCATGTTAATGACACTAAAAGATAGATGATAGGAGCAAGTGCACGCTATTGTTTTTTGTGTGCAATATGTTCGACCGATTTGCAACAAACCGGGAGAAATAATGTGACGAGTGTGTTGAACGCGGGAATTAAGGAAGATAGTAGCTGTGCATGAATTAAACCTGTGTGAAACATGTTAGAGAAAGTGAAAGCTTTTAACGAGTCACGTGGAACATGGTTCCCATCACCATGATAACAACGTGGTTTGAGTTATTTTCTCGTGCTTGCACAATAACAGCTTCCCAATCCTGATGGCAACTGCGAACATTTAGCTATAAAACCCTTTGGTGTGATACATTACTGGTGTTATCTAGATGGTGACAAACATTATCTCCTGGCCAATATTACGTTCAGTGTAAACAAGGTATTACGGATTCAAGCGTCTTAGACCCTTAAAGATTGCTTTAAAATTACTAAGCTTTCGATAAAAGATTTTACGAGATTTATGTCAAAGCAACCTCCAACTGTGCTTCCGAGCTATGAAATTTTCTTTGGTTAATCTGCAAATGATAACATTCATAGAAAAAACATACCAGTTGATCCTCAGTAATCTGCCTCCTAAAATAGATTTCCCATCAAAGCGTCAAAAAAGAAACACTGATATTCACCTTTCTTATGGTACAGTCCTCTTTCCACGGATTTTAATTGCACGTTCACCTGGCTCTGTGGACAGGAGAGTTTACTAATTTTCGGTTTTTTCTCAGGGTAACCAAAGTGCGGATGTTTTCATACAGTTTTTCCGATTTTCTGTTGCAAACTATAATTATTTTGTATAGCAGGCAACTGCGAAAAGTGGGTTACGAATAGAAATTTGATTATAAAAACACAGTTGAAGCGTGCAGGTAGTTGTGAGAGTGAAAATGAGAGAATTTATTAAAGTACTAGAAAAATTAATTCAATAAATGTTTGTTAATATGCATTCACATAATTGGATTAAATGGAAGTTTTCCTTTTTCATTGAAAGAAATTGCCTGTGTCACCTCCCTTACTCCCTCTGTTTAAATACGCTTTGGTTTTTGATAAATGGGAAATGTATCCACTATCTGTGACTGAATTTGACGAATTCACTTGAAGCACGAATAGTAACTGGTTTCTTTGAAGAAGAATGGCTTTTTTAGTTTTGGCATTCAGTTTGCCTTTCAGATGAACACCGATTTCATAAAAATCTAGGAACCTACTTTATTTGTTAGGGTTAATTGCGGAGGATTTCTCGTATGGAAACGCACCTCAGCGGTGAAAAGGTACCACTAGTTAGTCACAATTGACGTATTCCTTTGGGATACAATACACTGGAACAAAGTGGTGCGTACTGAACAAGTGCGTTTCTGAGGACACCTTAAAACACAATTTGCCGTGAAGTTTCATAATACTTTGAGGTTTTTCACCGCGTCTCATCTCGCATTAGCGAAGACTATTTTGCCATGGTTTATCACTGCAAACAACTGGTACAGTTTTGGGCAGTACAAAATAAACTGAACTACCTCTGTGAAAACTGGTCTACAGGAGTCTTAACACGAATACGCGTTCTCTTTGATGCGCTTGCACTTCTGTTCGTCGTAAAATGAATCACCATAATCAGTTGATTCGAAACATTACTCATTCGAACCGATTGTACAATGAATGTAAATGAAATATGATTTCTCTGAAGAAGGTAGATGTTGGGATACGTTGTTCTAATGCCTGGTTTTATTTACACGGCAACAACAAACGGCGTCCTCCAATATTCTGACAAAACCCAGAAACAAGTATGCCTGAAATAATGATGCAGTGATTGAAGTCATTCATTCGACAACCATTTGGTGCTTATTAGGACTCCTCAGCAGTGTGCCTTAAAAATATACCGTTGGATCGGAAGCTGAGATACGGAGCTTCTTCGCCGCATAAATTCTCCAATTCAAGCTCTGCACCCACTCCTTAATCGCCCAATTCGGATTTGTGACCTTTACGGTTTGAACCACGGTGCTTTTGTTTTAAGGCTGATTCTTCTTTGATCTACATCTCGCTCTTTATAAATATATATATATATGTATTTCAAATACTGATACTGTTCGGCTAGTATTTTATTTTGTTCTATCTCCGATAGCTCTAAACCATGTTCAATTTTTCTGCCTCAACAAACTTGGGCGTTTAGAAGCTCGGTTACGATGCATGATCATGATCAACGTTGACCTAACGAGTGTGGCCCAAATATTTTCAATAATATATGACTTCATATCCCATTCTGATCAGTCGGTTTTGCTTCGCGGGAATTTGCTCAAAACGGTGGTTTTATTTGCCTTTGATGCACTGTATCACCATGTGATTGTACAGTCTGCCTCAGTGATGCACTCTCCCAATCAACTACATTCATACTGAACGACATATTCGAAACTGTTGAGTCAATGACTGAATGAATAGATTTCAAATCTTCGGTTAATAACTTAGCCTAGATTCAGAAAAATATTTTCCTATAATGTGCACTAATTGTTTCCCCTTATAAAATTTGATGGATCCATCTGTTCGTAAACTGAGTAAAGAATAAACGCCCTTAGAGGTGAATGTACGTCAGACTTGTTGCATGAATGATGATACGGAACGTCGTTCAAATCATGTTTGCGTAGCAGTAAGAGAATTCATATGCTCTGGCTTACCTTCTTCATATGGAGCGAATTCGATATTTCATTACAAGTGTGATGCATATCAACCTTAGTTTCCCACGGTTTATTTTCAAGAAACAAATATTGAAAAAATTCTTTTGATCATGTTTCGAGTACAATTGATGGGCAATTCCCTCAGCCATTTACTATTGTTCTTGTACAAAAGCCGAAAGAACCATCTATTTTTACTTGATAATGTGGTCTACGTTAAATAGCAACAAAGTTGGATGATTATCGCAAAACGAATGATGTAAAACTCGAAGCTGTACTACTCACGAGTAATCAGTCACTTGCTAAATATGGTGATCTGAAAGTCGTTCTACCATTTGCGACCTAAATTGCGCTGTCTTTGGTAAATGCTCTGCTACCATTACTAGTGATTGATGCACGGGATACGTTTTAATTGGAATTGGATTGCTCCACAATTTCAGTGGTCCTATTTCGCATATACGTTATTCGTTCCTGGAAAATGAACGTAGGTTGAGGACTTCTTGTGGTTTGTTACTACGACTCAGTCAACCATTGGACTAAGCTCCGGTACACCAGTACTGCTATGAATAAAAATGAGCACAGCAAATACGCTTTTCTATCACATACATTTCCAACTGAATCATAACCCCGGAGGTTAGTGTTGGGATAAGCTTGGTACCATTCCAACAACAAGCTCGCATCTGATGATATTTGCTAAATCGTTTAAAATGGAAAATGAATAGTTTGATCAGCTGCTCAGTGGCCGAGTGCTTCCGTTCCACCTGTGAGGGCCCAAGTTCGATCCTCAATGGGATCGATAAACTCATTTTGCTGATGAGACCCGACCAGGTAGAAACAGCTGTCCAGTGTTTCCTAGATATTCAGTTCACATTTCATTTGCTCTTATATAGATTAAAAAGCGTAGAACTAGTTTAAAGATCAACCAGTTTGGGAAAATTCAACGCACCGGTTCACGCACTCTTTTTATTATCGCCATCCCCCCCTTTGGACATGCATCTTCACTCTTAACCAAATCACTTGACTTCGACACATTTGCTACAATTCAATGGACACGTTAAGATTCATTCATCCACATCTGTCAGTACTTGGAGAGCGGTATGATATAACAGATGTCGTCTCAGTTGTCAGTATGTGAGCATTGCTTCTGTCCTATTCCTTGCTCTCCTAGCTCACCCCCTTTGGTAGCATGTTGGTACCAGTATATCAATCTCATGTCTGCACTTGTGACCCGTGCTTTTCACTTTCCGATACAATTGATTATTATTCATTCCACATCATTCGTATGTCTGATTTTAAATGGTAGTAGTAAATGACGAATAAACTGAAAAGCTAGGAAGCATTGGACAGCTGTTTCAACCTAGTTGGATCTCATCAGCACTGCAAGTTCATCGACCCAATTGGGGATTGAACCCCAGACCTCACAGACGGAACGCAAGCATACCAACCACTCGAACACCGGGTAGCTGATCAGACCGTTCTTCATCTTTCATTTACACGATGTAGCACAACCCATCCTTGCGAGCCTGTTGCAGGTCACAGACCTCGTTTATCTCGGCAATGGCCTTCGGGGTTGTCTCAGTAGGAAACATTCACAACCTGACTACTTGCTTGAAGTGAGTAATGGAGAATTTGATTCAATTTCAAATGGGAATTCATCGTGTGTATAGCAAATGAAGCGTGAACTGTCTAATTGCTTATAGCAACCGGTTCGCTTCCCCTTCAGCTCTCATGCAATGCGTGTCCCAGTAAAACGCATCCGTCAATGCATTGGCGATAAACAACCGTGCACACGGAGGGGTTGACGATGATTTGTCAGTGTACCCCTTTAATGAAGCTGTTCCCTTTCCTTTACATCCTTCTTTGGTTTGACGGTGAATAGTTCAACCTGATATCCCGATCCAGTCCGTCTTATGTTGCCTGGTTTTTGAGCCGGCTTGCTCTTCGCTATAATGATTATTGTTTTCTGCTTATCTCCACCTCTGTACATGTAGATTACCGAACCCGTTTTCTATTCGCCTGGACTTGGGGGTTAGTGTTCTGCACTTCAGGCTGTCCCATCATTCCGGTACAGTAATTTGTGAAAGTATTTGAACTAGACATATATATACCGCGAGGGTCGATAGCGGATGAGCCAAGACCGAACAATTTAAAAATAACTGCCACTTTACCGTTTAGTGTGATCATCACTGGATGCTCTTTACACGTTGTCCGCTAAAGCAATGTTTCGCCTATTTTACCGACAATTCTGAGACACATTTTGATAAATTAAAGTACGTTTGAACCTAGTGAATGGGTGTTTTATCTTATCTGTTGTCGGAATTTACTGTTTGTAGTTTTCCGATGTGTGTACAGTCGACTAGTCTGAAGTTGGGCTTCCAATGCTACCTCCAGTCCACCAGGTAGATAGCAGTAAACTTCGCATGAATTACGGTTTTCTGGTAAGGACCATTTGTAAATTATAAATCACACCAGTTTACAACAGACAATTCAAAAGGAATAACCGTATAATAGGTTGATTCTATTACAACCGAATAACGCCACTCACACGGGTGAAGGCGCACCAACCAGATTATACGAATACATTTTAGGAACCTAAATCGTAGTAAAGCCGAATATTTTTTTCATTGAAACTGGTTTTGTTCCTTCAGTGTCTTAATAAAATCTAAGACTATTACAGTACTGGCCGATTGTGATGCACTAAAATATTTTCTTTATGATCAAAGGGAGTTTCATTATATTTATCACCTATATTAGTGCTTTAGGTATGGATAATAATTTATATCTTGTCTACTTCGATGTACGTAGTTTCTGGGATGCATGATTGTCAATTAAACGTGCCTGGCCTTGAGTGCCAAGAATAAATGATCTGAACATGAGAATCGCAAACTGTATCAGGTATTACAAAGCAATACTTTATAATAAGAATGACTCAAGAATTATCCCAAATTATTTCCGTCAACCCTTGCCATTTCCCTTATTTGTAATGAGGCATTATTTTATCTAATGTATAATCCATTATAGTAATTGGTGATGGGTAGTCATCACCGCATTTAGAACAGCACAATTTGGTGAGCAAATTATTGTTCATTATAGCATTGTGTTGCCTTTTGCAGATTACACTAGGACCAAAAAATAACAGATCACACAGACAGATTGCATTAGTTGGGACGTCGTTTAATCTAGTCAAAGTGTCCTTACTACGTGATTGGTTCGATTAGGTTTCCAACTCTGGGTGACTGGACAGTGGATTTATTCGACCCTGGTCGATCATGTTATGACAGTTAGAATGACTAAAAAAAGTTTTTATTTTCAGAATTCTGAGTTTTTATAGGATGAATTCGTCCTCAGTGCGAATCCATTGACCCAACTGGGGATTGAATCCGGGACCTCACAAGCAGAACGCAAGCATACTACCCACTCGGTCACCGGGCAGCTGATCAGATCGTTTCTCACCTAGACTATACATGACAGCACAACCCATCTAGGCGAGCTTGTTGCGAGTATCGGCCTTCGCTCATCTCGGAGGTTATAACTCGGAAACATTCACAACCTGAATATTTGTTGTTTGAGATTAATGGAGGATTTTGATGATGAATTCGTCCTGTAAATGAAGCGTGTTTTTGATACTCATAGTTCAATCACCTTGGATATTTCTGGGATGTGCCGGTGAACACGCTTCCAGTTATTTCTTTTGGTGAGACAATGCAATATTTGAAAAGCCGCTGGTCAATTACAATTGTACTGATAATCTGACAGAAAAGGACCTATTTTGCACTTATAAACTCTGGATCACTAGTGCAACACAATGACTAGTGAAAAAGCCATCTTTTTCAAATAAAACCCTTACACAATTAATGCTTCTAATTTTTAAATAAAGTTGCACCTGTCAGCAAGTTCCATAAAGACCAAATTTTGGCTATGTTCATGTCATTATTCATCGTGTTAAACTTGCCAATTTTATTTTAAAAAAATAGGTAACTTATTCAGATGGTTTAGGCAGCGCTCACAGATTGTAAATCCTGTATCATGTACGTGTGTGTGTGAGTGTGACAGTCAACCCTATTTCAAGAGGGCCTAATTTCCCAGAACGCAAAGGGTCTTTGTGTTTTATGATTTGCATACACAGTTAGTTCCAATTAAATTTATTCGCGCCGAGCAGTACATGTCTCGGGGGCTGCATAGTGACGATTGCACCGCGCCGGCAGGTGTTTGGCGATCGATTGGGTCCACATTTCGTCCTCTGCCTTGGTTGCACCATCAACTGCCTGCGTTTACTTGACACATGCAAAAGGACGACTCAAACTGAAGACATGTTAATCTTTGCACTAATAAATGCTGCCTTCTTAGGTGTTAAAAGTGATGATAATCGTTTATCCATAAGTCCGTTTCATTTTGTTGCAAAGTCCGGATTTCACAAACTGAAAGCAAGTGCATTATTCCTCTTTTTCCTAATGGATAGTCGGCCGTATTAAATAATTTTGCTTGATTGATTTTAGTAACCTTCGGATGGAATAAATAATCTTTAAGGTTTCAGGTTCAAAACCCGTTTTTTAACAAATTAGATGTAACAACTTTCCTGAGTAGACCAAAGTGGATTTTAGATTTTAGAGGCATTTTCCTCAACATATTTCATGATTTTTCGACAATAAGACAGCAGTTATGCGATCCTTAGCAATACAATACAATAAAAATTCAACCTGGGTTGGATAGGTAACTTTTGAAACTCGGAAATAACTGTTTGATCTAGATGTGTTTACCGCTTTTGAACATATCAAGATCACTTTTCGATTTATTTTAGTTCGAGCTCGAAAAGTACATTGCTTCAAGTTGACCCACATCTGTATCCAATCAGGACTTTTTCCTTCACGCTTCATTCTTAAACGAATCGGTCACAGCGCACATACGTAAATTATTATCCCACTTGATGGAATGATATTGGTCGAATGGCAAAATCAGTCACTCCCTCTCTATCTTGGCATGCATTTTGACGCAAACTTCGCCCCAAATATTGACCGTTCACATAGAGGCAGAAGGGACCGGGCTTGTTACATAGTCAAATTAGATAATTTTTTCGCAATATTCCATTCAGAGGTGAGTGTTTAACAGTTAATCAACATTAGATACGCGAGATCCTTTATCTGGGACTTCAGAGGATAATCCATTTGTGTGTAATACTTCCAATGAACAAAGCGATGGAGAAATTACTAAATAAGTATTATTATTATTAATATTAATATTAATAAAGAAATTACTAAAAAATAAGTATTTTGAAAAGTAAAAGCAAACTTCTTTCTGCTGTAATTCGACGCCTTTATGTTGACCGGTTTTCTAGTTATTATTTTCAGACAACGAACATTTCTTTTTTTCCCTTTACTAGCAGTCAGTAAATTATGTATTCGGAGATGTGTCATCAGTTGTTATTGATGCCCAGAACTGTTATAAATTACTTTATCCAATTATAGGTGATGTTCATACAGTCATGCTATTCACGATCATAGAGGTTCGAAGTTCGAACCTTTCAACCACTGGTCAACTTTGATAGTGTTCACCTTCTGCGTAGTCTAACTAAATAACTCACTTGTCGCATGGGTGCTGCATTATTTAGTTCTACAGTTTTAGTCCGAATGTTTTATTATCTGTTGTCATTTGTCTGCAGCTGAGCCTCGTAACTATTCGGTACACCGTATCCACCGTTAGCCCATAGAAATTATACAGCAAAGTTTTCTACTCAAATCCGTTTAGTTTAGCGGCAAGAAAAATCTTTGTGGAATCGATTCCCGGGAGTCAAGAAACGAGTCACAAACATGTGTCATTGCAATTGAGAAGTGCAAAAGGTGTGTTATTTTTTTGTTGTTAAGTTTGCTACAAAAATGACAAATTGTGAAGAAAGCTTGAAATTGACAAGCGGTTTACTGAAATGCTGAATTTTCTTTTCAGCCCTCTCATAAGTGTACTTTCGGTTAACACCGTCCTTTGGCATCGCGTTCGATTTTGCTGGCCTTTGCAACACTTTGTACTTTCTTCTTTGTTGTCTTATTTCGAAACTAAAGTGTATTATTTTTCTTTTCCATACCGTGTCGCAATTTAACTTTCACTGCTGCGCCATTGTTACGCTTAGCTGTCTGCTGGGTAGCGCATTACTGTCACGGAATGTTACTACTGCCCTGTACTTTGTGTGCTCACCTGGATGTAAGTTACCTTTTCTGTTTGATTATTACTTCATGCTGCTATAAGCACTATTCATACCATTTGCCGATAAGCACTGCTACTTTATTGGACTTTGTTCTGCTTCACGTAGGCGTCCTCTGCTCATATCGTGCTTGCGTACAGCTATCGAGACTAAGTTACAGAAGAATTCCAGTCTACTAGGGCGTCACAGCACAAATATTATCAACAGGTTTCCCTTATTTCACCAGTTTTCTCGGAGACCTTGATTTATTTTTAAATACATAGGTTTTCCTAATCATTTTGTTTAGGGTTTCACGTATACATTTTTGATGTAACATTTTTGTGTAACGATTCATCTATGTAAACATCCTATGGGACAAGAGAAGCACCAGCTTGTAAGCTATTCCCATAATAAAACTTTGACTTTGACTTTGACTTTGATCACCTTTGACCAGTTTTCCTTTTTCGAATACGCTATGAATCAAGCCGACTAGGTTATTCTTTATTTTCTGTTCAAAAATTGTTAGCCTCGAACACTTGTTCGAAATTTGTTGTGCAATCAATTGGAAATTTTGCCAGTGACAAGTAATTTGTCTTCGTTATGGCTCAGCACATTAGTCTCGCCGAGCAAACCGATTGGACTGAGTATCACTGTGCGAATAGTTGGAGCCTGTCTTTGATTAATAGCTCGACAGCGTTTATCAAACATTCTGAAAGACCAAAACCGTACCACTCTATGACACTCAGTTTTGTCATTCCATTTGGAGTGATGATGATGATGATCTAAAGATAAAAGATGAATTCAACAAATCGGCATAAAAAATGAATTTGGAGTCGTATTCAACACAAGCAAGATTCGCATATTCCAAACCCCTCCAGTGACTAGACGGCTAAAAAGTAAATGGAAATGTAACATTCCTCTAACCGATTGCTGTTTGATATTTTCCGATTTTTTTTGACCCAGCCGTAAACCTTGAAGGCTAATACTAAGATGAATGAGATGTGATAAATGGGCATACAGATACCACCTGATCAGCCGCCCGATAGTTAAGTGGTAGTCTTCTTACGTTCTACCTTGGATAGTCCGGTGTTGATACTTAGTTGTGTTTAAGACCCAGAAAGGTCACGTTTACGTAAAACATTTGTTTTATTTAAACTCGGGGTGACCACACAGCCGATGCGCAATAACCGGAGCACCACAGCAGGCAGCTGAGCACAGGCAAAATGAACATAACAACAAGGCAGTGGCGGCCCGGTGGTAACTTCATCAACTTATCACCCCGGATGACGTGTGTTCGAATTCCACCACCACCACCACCACCGACTGACTTTTCTCATTGTGTGTTGTATGGCAACCCTTTGATCGACCGCTTCCCCATCCAAAAAATTGTTTCATTATGCATAAAGGAAGTAAAAATGAAAGGAAGAAAGAAAATGGTTTATTTCAGTTCAATGAAAGGACGATTCTATTTCACAGAGAAAGTAACGTACGACACAGGATTTGTATGCAACAGTTCGTGAAAAGGGAGCATGAACAGAGAACGCTTAATTGAAATTGACATATGATAACTTAACTTCAGAAAATATTTGGGGTTGGTTGAAACGTTGTCTAGCCAAGGTTTCGACTGCTTGCAATTAGTGGGAGTTAACTGTTTGATACCAAGTAACCAATTGGATGAAAACAATTATAAAAAGGATCGATGAATCACTTTGCAATCGTTTACAAATAGACCAGGCAATGTTACCTGGTGGGAGCATATAAACGGTAGGGTAGAAGGATCGTGCAAACCGTTTGACTATATGGAGTTTCGAGGAATACGATTTAAGGAAAACAGCACAGAAAAAATCTTTATGGCTTGGTGAAAACGGGAATAACACGTTTATATCAAATCACCTATCAATTATAAATAAGGTCAAGTTCCCTGCTGTCGATTTTCCTAATCGTTGTTGGTTTGCGGGATATCTGATAGGTTAAAGGTCCATCATTTGCAAATAGATCAGTACAGGTACCGTTCTGTGAAGATAAAATTACATTTGTGCATGAATAAGCGTCCGTATACAGAATGTAATTCGCAGACCATTGTGCATATTGTTTTAGATATTTCTCTTGATTTTACATAAAATTTGAATGAGATCTTCTAAGGATGACATCATCTGTTTGAATTGCAGTAGCAAACAAGCTCGTTCTCAATGATTCATCTTTTTAATTTTTAGCCGCTGATCTACAGGGTTTGAAAGTTTTAACTTGATCAATCTCCTTCCAACCAAAATAAAAGAAATCATAAAGACACTTGGTTTTCTATGGCAGTCCAAACACTTCGCACAGTCATTCTACCAAATTTTGTACAATGTCCGGTTGTAAATTTGATTTAGATAAATAAAAATAAGACAGAGAACGTTGAAAAAATTACAGAAACTGGTTAAAAGAGAATTTATTATGAAACGCACAAATTGCCGGCGGTTTGTTAAATGGCCTAGTAGAAGATGGTTGGGAGAGTGGAGAAATAAATTTTATTTCCTCCTATCCTACTAAAAGCATCGATGTATTCAAAAAAAAGCTCAATGGTTTTACATTTCTCACCTATGGCATATAAATTATATTCGGAAAATGAGGTCACAGTATCACGTATACATACCTCGGAAGCGCTTAGACGCCAACGGGTTTAGGTTCAGTAGATGTGAAATTGCACCTTCTGCGTACAGAAAGCTTTTTAAACACATTTGAGTCAGATAGAGCACAGGATATAAAACGAAAATCCAATTCCTTCATCCAGTGCACCAGCGTGTTAGTGGCTGCCCGCCAGCACTTGGGAATCGTTCTTTCAGCTAAATTTTGATTGAGTAGATGGAAGGGATACAGTATCACAATCTATGGCTTTAAAGTTATACACTCGTTTCGGTAAATGCTTACTGATGGTTCATTCTAAATACCAATTTTGTTGAACGAGAAGGAAAAGTAGTGCAGAGAATGTTTCGAAGCAGTTGTTCAACCAGCTGATCCGGAAACTATAGTGTTAACCTCTCCATTTGGTTGTCCATTATCCACTGGTGATGTTTGTCATTTAACCGCTCGATCACTCAGTTTCTGATTAGCATTCCTAACTGCAGAACATTACCTGGTGTATACCAGAATTTGAGCCCACAAGACTCGTGTGACTCGCGTGACCTAACTCTTGAGGTCTTGGTGAGTTTTGACTACTGTGTCAGTTTCTTGCATTGCAGTTGCCACAGAAAAAAAGAAAAAAAATACGTTTCACGCTTACAACAATGATTTTTGAGGGAGCATAAATCAACAAGTATCGCAATGAGCACTAAGACAATACCGTGTATTCGATACATCAGAGCTACTGGAGTTTAAACACTCTGCTCCTGTTGTTATCGTTAAACTACCTAACGGTTGCTACCCCTGACGAATTTCGTGATTGGATTAACTACACACAACTGAGGAAATCCTATTGGTAGCATACTTAGAAGAGCCGCTAGGGGACAGGCTCGATGCAGAGAAATTGTGAGCTTTTTTGAACTTAACAAGTCGAACTCAGCGTCAACTCCGTTTGGGAAGTCCACAGTGGGTACTGCAACCAACAACTGGTTTAAATTCCTGAGAAACAGCGGTCAGGGACTTTTCCAGGTTTTGCATCGTGGAAGTAGAAAATGAATCACAGAATTGGAAGGTGCCAATGTACAGTGATGACAGGGGAAGGTCTAAACTGCCGGGAATAATGAAGTTATAACTATTTAGGAATTCTGGTCCACGTCGGAGCTGGGAAGTACTCATGCGAATGGTGGAAACGGCAAACAAAGTTTTAACAAGTTGATGTCAGTTGGTTTGTGACGCCCACCTCACGACTCCGGTAAAGAGCATTCCGATCAATCAATCTGGCGCAATGAGCCATCACGTGTTTTTGTAAGTTCCTTGTCAAAGACAGCGTGTAGTCAGGTTTCTTGTTTGCGTGTTTTTGTTTCGAATTACACCGGAAAGATCAGATAAAACTTCAATCAATGATTGCAGGTCACAGCCGATAGTACCCCAGGAAATTCACATCTATAATACGTTTTATATGAAGAATTACGTTCCATTTGCTCCTATTCTTAGGCCGATATCTAATACACATTAGCAACTCGCTTACTTCTATTGAGGAAAATGTTTCCAGCTCTAACTACGTCTTAGTAAGGAAATGACCCCCTGCACTATTTAGGTTGCGCTTAGTGATATTTTGTGATGAAAATAAACGGGTGCACCCCATCCGTAAATCC
>UZAN01041517.1:3623-14097 GCA_900618425.1 Echinostoma caproni
GTATGCAGTCATGTGATTTTCACGTGATCTATGTGCGTTCCGTATCTTTCAGCAAATAATAGAAAGCTGACTATTTTCAGAGGAATGCTTTTAGATAGTAAACGCTTAAAATGCTAAGAATCTACATCAAGCCTTCACTGACCAGACGAGTTTCTTTCCCTCATGTATTGGGTCTAGGAAGCTCATCTGTAATTCAGTCATTTCAGAATAAACTGACATGAACGTCATGCAGGTTTTATGATTTTTTTTTCTTGTCCCTGATATTCTGTGATCCATATAGTAACCGCAAAAATCTACCACGGTTAATGTTCGGACATAGCAATGTAATGTACGGATGGCAGTTCGGAAGAGGAATGTGTAGATCTTTGGTCCGATCTTATAATTTTCGCACTAGTGATTCCAGAACATGAAGAGCTGTACACCTCACAGTCATCTATGAACATCAAAATGAACAGAAACCCAGATAAAGCGATTGATAGATTCCATCAGGAAATCAAGTGACCCGTTCTCCGCCCACCAATCAGGTGAGACACCCGAAATACAGCATCTCTTCCATTTCTGCTTAAGACATGTGTGATTTGCGTTGTTACTTTGCCTTCTCTTATCATGGTTTGGAACAATCTTTCCTTGTGGAGTAGTAGTGGTGTTCAGTCTAATTTATACTTGAGTTCTGTTTTCACCTAGCTACGAGACAATACGAGCCCGTGGATGCAATTATTTTGTTGCGCCAATAAACTCGCCCTTGAAAGAAAGCAGTCAACGGATATCGATGAAATGAACGCACACATTTTCAATGCGCAGAATGGAGTTACTTTGTGTGAAAAATTGTGAGCTCCATAATGAGTGATTGCTTCATTGAACGATTTCGGATAGTGAAAAAATGCTAAAATTGCTCAAAGCTGGATTTGTATCGAGCGAAGATAGAAAAGATTTATCGACACATGGTGTAACAGNGCGATTGGTAAACCAGAACCGACTTGTGTTTATTCCTTCAGTCACCATAAAGTTTGGAAAGTTGAATTGCTGTGAGCAAATAGGCGATTCATCGCGCGGTTCTAAAGTTAATCTAATTTTGATGGGAGGCAACAGAATAGGATACATTAGTATACATGCGATAACTGAATAAACAAAGTGGTCCTCATATGGTTGGATTATACGTCATTTGTTGTTAGAATCGGTTAAATTAAATGGATGTAATGTGCGACCCGAAAAGTAAATATGTCATTCTTATCCGCCAGGAATCAACCGTCGCCAAGTTAAATGGATTACAGCCTCTGCCAGTAACGGACTGTGTACTGCACAGTGTAATAGACGCAAAGCAAACTGTGTTGTATTTTATAGCGCTCCGTTAGTATGACCTTTATTACTGTACTTATTTGGGTGTCAATCAAGCAATTCAAGCTTATTTTCGTATAGTATGAGAAATAAAAGCTCATAAGATTAGTTAGCTGGCAGAGAATGAATATAGACGAATTCGTGCTTAAACAGTTTGGCATACTCCATTGTTTCACAAGGTAGAAGCTAGTTCTGGAGCAGGAGAATACCTGTACTCGTCGATGCGCATCAAAAAATTTACCGAGGGTCACCGTCGATAAGCGTAGTGTGTGACGCGTCTGAACAAGAACTCGTCAAGTGGACACCAAGTGAACGACGATTTGGTTAGGTGCTTGGTAGTCAAATGTGAAAGGTGAATGCGTTTAACGCACTAGGTCACGGCTGGACTCAATTAGGATTGGTGTATTAGCACTACAGATGGGACACACAAGATCGAAACAGCTGAGCCGTTTTTCGTGGTTCATTAGTCCTAGTTTCCTCTGTTCTGTAAAAGAGGAAGCCCTTCATCCAATGAAATCAAATCCTCTACAACCGCTCTGTAATGACAATACTGTTTTTCCAGTCTTAAAAGGATGTTTTAGTGCTAAGTGGAACAATGTTTGCGCATTTTAAATTTGATCCTGTTTCAAATTATTAACGATTTTGCTTGATAACACGTTAGGACAGTGAATACTAGTAGGCGACAATAGTGAGCGACATAGAAGCAGCCTATGCAGCAGGGAACAGTCAAAGACTTCCAACTGATACGCAACACCGGAGGTCAGTGAACCACAGGTAGTGAAACAATTTGCGACAAAAGTGAACAAGCTATTCATAATAGGGCACAACGACTTGACCAGTGGACGGCGTATTTCAACGTTCCGTTCAACTGGTCTGCCGTGAAACAGGTTATCCTGTTGAATTTCGCCCTAGNGTAGGTTGTAAACTGAGATTTGGAGAAAAGCTGTGCTACTTAGAGTACGCTAATGACAACGTTTGTCTGTTCGAATGTATGCGCAAAGCGCATCTGACAGACTAGCAATTTCTGTTGCTTCTTTCAGTATGCGCTTTGCAATTTCAAAGTGCAAAGTGGTACTACAAGAGTGGGTCAACTAGTCCTGTTCTGGAAATAGATGGACTCGGCTGATGTTCAGTGCTTCCCGTATTTGGGTAGCTGCGTAACCAAAGACATCAGCGCATCAAGGGAGATAACTGCAGGCATTTTCAACTCTCGAGCAACATATTCAGAACTGAAGCATCTGTGGGGACGACGTGACGTTTCATTGAATTTAAACGTCCTGTATACTGCGGCACTGTACGATTACTTCTGCTTTGCGTTTATGGAACCTTGAATTGGTTGGTAGAAGACATCCATCTGGAGGTTTTGAGAATCGATGCTTATATAGTCTGGCCCAGGTGGGATGGAGTAAGTGAATTAGTAAGCTAAATGTCGTCGAGTGTGTGGGATCGCACCGAGAAAGAACTCGCTATTGCATCGAATTTAGCTGAATAACTTCGGCCGGATAGGACATTTCGTTTTTGTCTAACGGTCACTTAACGCACCGCGCCTTATTCCCAGTAACTGGTTCAGACTGCAGAAAGCGCCACAGATGACGCGTAGACTAGGCATGAAGAAATATACAGAGCAATAAGGTAGAGTAGCGTCTCTCACCATCCCGGTTAGCGTCCAAAAAGGTCCGTAACCGCATGGTTGGAAACACTGAAGAATGTGGCAACAAACCGACAGGCATGGCGTTCTTGTTGTCACTTCTTGTCATAATATCGAAAGAGTGTGTATGCTTATATGGACTGAGTTCTCTGTGTTGGCCATAGAGTTTTGATTACTTTCCCCGTCCTCCAAAATAGGTTCAATCCCCATCCCCCTTACACTTTCTTATTTACTATGTATATGCAGTATGAATTTGGCAACGATCAGTGAAGTTCGTTGCAGTGTATCCTGATGTACGACGACGATGATACTGATTATGATGGTGATGATGATGATGATGATGATGATGATGATGATGATGATGACTCAGAGGATTATCATAAAATTTTGATTATGCCTGGATGACCTGCCCACCGATTCAAAGCCTAATACAAAAAATCGGCTCTTTTAGTGCGTTAGTACCGCGTGAATTGCGAGTAAGAAAGTTTAGTTGAGTATGGAAACAACTACGCATTTTTATTTGTTGGTTTTGTCTTCCGTCTTCCGACTGCAGGTACAGAATAAAATTTGAATTTCGAAAGCAACATCAAGGGGAGAACCGAGAATTCAGATACACCAAGGTGGTAAATATATTCAGTAAACGCACAAGCGCTGCTATTTATCACACACGCCTATATCTTTCAGTGTTTCTAACCATCGGTTCCACCGATCCTGAGATCGATAGGAGTTTCCATTAGTCATAGCACCGAGTATTTTTGTCTAGGTATATTATGCTTATGGTCAAATCCCGCTTTTTGAGTTCATATGGCAACACCTGCTTAGACCTTCAAGCCAGATGATTATCTGAATAACTCTGTGCACATCATACTGTGTAACACTCTCTAGGACACGTAAGTTACACATTCAGGCGGTGACCTTACTGTGGTATGCTAAGCTCAGTATAGGATTTAGAATTGGCGATGTGAGTAAATTCGTTGTCGTATGCTAGGGCAGGAGGGCGGCAAAATCGGTCTGTGCAATCCCCTGTATGCTCGCGGGCAAACCTGTCCTATGCACTCCCATACACGCTCCGTACACAGCTCATACTTAATATCTATAACGTATTGAATAAAAATTTTATGGATCACTGTGAAGTTTGCAACGAGTTTTATGACATTATCTGTCTCAAACAGCGTCGCTTTACTTTAAAAAACTTTAATCGCCTAGGTTTTGATACACACTATAATATATTGGCTTATCTGTGCTTCATTGGAAACGATCTCTTTGACCATTTCTGTTTCATTCACCTCAGATCTGTGGGATCTGAGAAACCAATTTATAAATACGATCCATACTAGAAATCCACCAGTACATTTACTACGTATACCCAAGTTTTCGTCAAACAGCACCTGATGTCACCCTTTTCGCGAACTGCATGGTGGCCCCGATGTGCACTTCACTCAATGGCTGTGAAGAAATTTCGACTACGACTGATCGAGAAGCGCTTCAGAACGGGAACCCCTGAGCTCGTGGCACAACCAAGTTACAGCTGATTAAACCAGAAGACTTGTGGTTGTTGTAGACGTTTATTGAGGTACCGTAGCACGGAGGAAGTACCGATACCGGCCAACAAACGTTTGCGTTAAAGCACGAAGGCGAGCGAACCAACGAGCGCGATAACGAGCAAAACGGAGCGAAAGCGAAAAAGTGAAAGTTCCCCTCGCGGAAGGATACAGCAGTTTTCAATAGTATAAAACAAACGTTACATGGCGTTGGTACTGAAGAATGTGAACGTACATTCAGATTGTAGATGAAAAATGATGTCCGGCAAAAGTGTGATATGGTCCGGTTTTCACTGTACCATCGGGCACACTACAGCTGAATCGAAGTTAATAGGCCACTAGGTTATCCGCTAGTATATGATAGATCGTTCACATTAATAGAATAAAATACAGTCCGTCCACTTTCTTCATATGGTAGAAACCGTTGACCAGGTTTGATTGACTTCATCCAGTAAACGAACACACCGGCATCTACCCCAGTAATCCTGTACTACAAAGCGACTCCGCCCCGCACAATGGTTTAGGGTGAAATGGATAAAACAACTCTTGTTATGCAACTGGTAGGAGCAGACAATGGCAACCTCAGTGTTTTGGCTTGGTGCAGTCAAAGTAACGCCACCAAAAACAATACGAATCTTAGACTGATGTAGCACCGTCAATTATGCTCGATTTAATTTTGAATCAACACCAAAAGAGTTCTGTAATAGTTGAAGTACGCATCGATCGCGACTTACGAATCACGTATCAGAAATCACGGACGCCATTTATGCACTGAATCACGTTTGCGCTTGCACAACAGCATCCCACGAAACCGAGACACAAGGAAAAGGCCTCAGGAATAGCAGTTCATTCATTGGAAGAAATCATGAGGTTTAAATGATATGTACAAAAGAAGTTCATTGGTCGTCTAGGCATCTACCAATCGTGGGCTCGTATTTCCAGCGTCGCACAGCTTCTGTCCGGGCCACGCAGCTTCTGATTGGTCGGCACCATCGGCCTATGGTTCGTAGCCTAAAAGCTGTATCACGTAGGCGCATGACTGGCGTCACCTGGGAAACTTGATTTATCCCACTTGTCCGGAAACTGTTACGTTTCGCCCCGAGCTTTGCGTCATCCTTATCTAGGATCACCACAGGTTGACACGACCTCGTATTTGATTCGTGAGATAGACTTAGAATATGCTCAAACATCACATAATTCAGTCATTTCACTCAGTATCTCTGACCATCGGTTACAGTAATCCCGAGGTCGCTGTCCGGGACGCCTAACAAAACTGACACGCCCAAGTCTATTGATTGGGCCTTTCAGTTCCACAAGCCGGGTTTTCCTCAGACAACTTCTAACCACTACCCTCCTTGAAAAGCAGGGCACGCTGAGGCCTTCTAACGGGTGACATGCGTAACGCACATGCCAACCAAGGTAATCTATTAGGGTCGACTACTGACGCCAGTACGAAACCTAAAATTCTATCCCGAAACTCAGCATTGCTTGTGTGGATACCACACGAAACGCGTACAATGCAGCGTAGACAACGGTGTCCAAACACCGACAGTCTATATTTATTGTTTTCCCTTAGAGGTATAGTCTGCACCGTAAGGCGGCAACCGACGAACCTATGCAGAATGCAGCCAACCTTTCACAAACAGTTGGATGTTGCTACGGTACCACGGCGAATGAACCTTCTGTATGCTTTCAACAATGCTACGTACACCAGGTGAACTGTAGCTTCTGGTGGAGAAATAAACACAAGCGAAATGCATTTACTTGGAGATGATCTCAGGTAAAATTTTCAATGCTAGGAGTACACAGAACTCGACACACTTTGGAGATTATTTCGAACGCAGCAATCACCGGTCATTCACTTTTTACTTCAAAATCGATGTGAACAACAAGGATTGCAATTTCTAGTGTAATCCCACTGCAACTTCAGTCATATTTAAGCATACACACCTTCTACTATTCACTGCATACTAAGATCAATTAAATTAGATCGGGACCTATGAACGAGGAAGGAAAATTTCCAGAAGAAAACTCTAACTCCACGACAGTCACGATTGGATAAACTCTTTTCATGAATAACTTCAACCTGATTCAAGTAAGGAGGCGGTTCATGCGATTCCGTCCGTTGGAGCAAATAAAGCGTCGCAATCAGAATCTATATTACCAAAATTCATCTTTTCCTCTCGGATTGATTACTTCAATGTTCATTTCTCCAACATTTACAAATGAACAACTGACCCAAAGAACCTTCCATTCTATGCTCACTGCTGCACCCTTGAAACTGGACGAAAGAGCTATGGCTACGACAAACCTACTGATTGTAACCACTGGAGATGACTGTACGCGAAAATAATAAATCGCTATTTCTAGGAGCCCCTTATAATAAGATATTAGTTTTTCTCTCAAACAAACAAATTCATAAAACAGAAAGGAAGGGGGAAGAATTCAATTTGAAAAGACAATGAAATACGGCATGCTGAGAGAAAGGAAAACGTAAGCTGAACATCAAGGAATCACTTTGTAGATGTTTCAGTCTCTTTGGGTGTCATATGTAGAACCAGATTTATGCAGTGAAGTGCAAGCAAAAACGGTCTTACTCATGCCTTGGTATTCATGCGGACTAGATTTGTTATTAGGCGTTCGGGGCCGGGGTTAGATCAATAATTAGGCGGCATACTGCTCTTGAAACAACTATATGGTGAATACCAGCTGTAATTTGGTGTGAGTTTTACTCCACACACAACGAACGTTATTCCTGCTTTGACAATAAGTACTTAATTTCGTGATCTGTAATTAGACGCTCTTCGGACCAATATTGATTTGGAAATCAATCCAAAAAGTAAATCATTACACTCGATAGTCTTGTTCACGTGATTGCTGATGATCATTGTGAATTTGTTTCTATTTGCATCATTCACGTTAAAGACCAGGATCGCATACTAAAAGCTCTTGAATGATTTAGGGTGTTCAGAAGATAGAAGCAGGCAATTTACATTAGGTCATCTACACAGATGTTGATCAAACTTGTGCAACACCACTCTCATTTTGAAATATCATACTTGTATTTTTTGTGTGATGGAAATGGCTGGCATAAGCAACAAAGAGCACTCGACAGCTGTTTCGTCCTGTTTGGGACTCGTCAGCAGTGCGTACGTTTTGTGTCCGTTTCAGGACTCGAACCTCGATTCTTCGGGTTGGGACTTCAAACCCCCTTGGGCTACACGGTCGATGGTTATCACCTTGTGCGAATGGCTCTATCAATTTAGATGGTGAATGTTTGGATTAGCCCATTCGGTTTTTCACAGGCACCAGGCACTGTTGATGATGTTCAATGTGAGTGAGATAAACACTGGTCTTAGTCTGAGAGATAAGCACCGGCGATTGGGACGGAGAATTAATCGACGGCATAATTAACGTTGACACATGTCACAAAGTGGAATTCGATACCAGTTTAAAATTGTCTTCGATCAGTTTAGTCGTTGCGCTAACCGATATGCCTTGATTTAAACTTTAGAAAATCGATTGGTTTGTCCGCACAACGCAGCGTTGATTATCTTTTGGCGTACTCCGCATGAAGATCCAAATGGTCTTAGAATGGTGGATCGATCAATCGATCGATCGATTTATGCCAACGTTGGTACAGATACTGTAATCAGTCCCCGAGTGATTCGTGTTACCACGGGCTAGTCAAAATACCTGTCAGGTCTGCTTGTCCCTTTCTCCCGATCAGTTTCTATTCGATTACTATTTCAAACGTACAAAAATACCTGGTTGACCTGTTGTGACCAAAATGAGTATGATACTCAAGCGAGAAGTCAGTTTTCACTGAGATTCAGTAGAAGTTTTAATCAATGTTGGTCTGCTCGTCCTTACCATCATCAGACGGTTAATTAAGTTTAATACTACAGTATTTCATTACCGTAATGAACAATCAGTTTTAATGACAACATTTTGTACAATTCAGTGTTCAAACCTAGGCTTTTTAAAATAAGATAACTTAGACAATGGGGTTTTAATCGGCATTCATTTCGATTTACCTTGTATGCAAAGCCGTAACAAATTTCTCGCATTACTAAACACTTTTTCAAAACTTTCCAGGTCTAAGGATTCCTTTTCATACGGGAATTCGGTTCATCTGATGAGATCCAACCAGATCGAATCGGCTAGCTTGCTAGCTTCTCTGTTTACGCTTATTTTTCTCTATGCACGAAGAAACTCCTCATAATGTTGGTTCCACTCATTCTCTACTATCATGATTAAATTGCAGTTAGTTTTGAAAAATGCTAAATTCAAACTATACATTATCATGAAACTATTCTGATGGGATGAAAGTAACTAGACAGGTTGCATTGCTGGTTAGTGACAAACTTATTTAAAGCGTCGAGTTTGAAGGAAACGTAAATCAGTCAAGTAAAGTCAAACCGAAAACGGTTAACCAGATGATGAAAGCATGATTAAAGTCGTCGGTTAGTATATGAGAACTATTGTGATGACGCGAATAAGTGTATTACGTGGTCTATTGTACGACCAGTTCCGACGCTCATGCTACTCGGAAGAGCACAGCTGTATGCTAGCAAGCTCATCCTCTGATCACAAATAGGAAAGCCTTCATCATTTCGCAGATAACGGTAAAAAGGCGGGCTTATGTCCCTGGATAATTGGGCAATCAACGGCAGCGCTCCAGCAAAGGATCACTGCACACAAACTCACATATCTGTGGAAAGCGCTGTGACGTGGCGAGTGTGGCCCGTCATTAAATATGATCAAAGCTCTTTGTCGAGATCCTTCGTTTGACAAGGTTTTCCAGAAGAAGTGAACGAATCAAAGATCTAGTCACTTTCTCCTCTGGAACGCCGTTGACGAGTTACAATCTGCGCTTACTCGGGACTGGGCGATCAAACGGCTCAACAGCCCACAACGTAAACAACGATGAACTTTCTCGCTTTAATGAGTCTTCACCACAAATCTGACCTGATTAGCATAAACTGTTCTACCCAGTACACCTCCTCATGTTCCCCGAACTTCCCCATTTGGCCTTCACCCTCACACACTTTTGCCTCTACAGGGTTCTTCAAACGGTTGCACTAGCTGTATGTTAGAAGCCATTTGCAAGCAGTGCAAGCCTGTATCGGTAGTGCCAACTGTNCGAGACCGACCGTTGCAGCCTGCCCCCACACACAAGTACGCACGTTATGCGGACTTCCTCTGTTACAAGGCCGATCCACTTCAGCGAATCAAAGGTCAGCATTGACCGGTCCGCATTGATTGGTTCGTTGACTGCCCAACGTGATGGTATACTCCTTTTGGTAAAGGTTGCACCAGTTTGGGCTTCCTATCTGCGTGTTGACTCACTGCTTGCTCACCGGCCTACGGGCCGGCTACGTTTGCATTTACATACTGGAAATAGAATAACTACTTAATTCACTGCTTGCGTACTTATTGACTTATACGGGATACAACACCAACCAAAACGTGAATTGAGTAAGGAAGAAACGTTTGCTATTATTGGGATTGATCGCTCTCTAGACATTTGTCCGGAATGGGGGTTATTTGGGCGGCGATAGAGGAAATGAACAAATTAAGTCACCGTGCTATATCCGTTACTTTAACGCCCACGAGTCCATCGACAAAACGCGGACATCTTCTCACGGTGGCGGCTGATCCCAATTCATTTCAATTGCAAATTGTGAGAATTCTCAGATGCAGTACAAAATAAGTGTTCCCAAAACCCACTTGACCTAGTGCGTAAAGCGAGCCGGACTAATATTGTGGTTTTAGCAGAAGATATGAATGCCAGAGTAGGCCGACATATTTAAAGTGAGGCACATCTGGGTGGTCCTTTTGGACTAAGTTCCCGTAGCTTGGAGAACGAGGAACGGTTGTTGGCACTCAGTGTCGACCACTGCAAACTGTAATAAAGCGTGTACAGTTACTCTAAACATAAAGGGAA
>UZAN01041517.1:29658-48381 GCA_900618425.1 Echinostoma caproni
GATAAAATTTGACCTATTTAATGTGTGTCGACAGCTGATTGAGAGCACGCGAAATTGATGGCCAACATCAATTCTGCTCATATTGTGTTACTTGTTTTATTCAAATGGATCAAAGAGAAAGGATGTTTCCGATATTCTGCATGTCTCTGCAGGAGCAGACCGGCTGGTGGTTCGAAGAGGGTTTACTCACGACCGGTATAATTTACCTGGAGTAGGTTTATCTAAACCGGTGTATCTAAACCAGTACAATACATTGGTTGGATCCAGCGAAGGGAGAAAAGTACTAGATGTGTAGGAAAAAATGACTACACATCCAAGTAAGAATTATAATTGTCGCATACATACTAATGCAATAACACCTCGTACCAGTCGAGCTTATAACTCAACCCTTTTTGTACTTTTTACAATTCAATGAAAGAGTAAATCAGCATTCACTACCTACTTGGATTTCCAGAGTTACAATTTAGCGAACGAACGCATTGCCGCAATCTAGCATATGGTACCTGGCCGGGCGGTCCTATATCATAATTTCCAAGGGATACTAAAGGAGGATAAAAACGGTGTGTAAGCAGGTTTGACACCGTTTTATGAACTAGTAGTACATAGGGCTAGCACCTATCAAACATATACTGGCAAATGTGCTGATAACCAGGTTCTGTTTGAACTCGTGATAGTTGGCACTATAACAAAACGATGCCTTTATATGTAAAAGCTAATGAAACTCAAAATGCATGATAATGTCGTTACAACAGAACAAAACATTTTAGCTACTGGTTTCTCACCTGCATAACATTTTACTATTTGTAAACCACATTATTGCAGAACTCATACTTAAACCAAACTTTCCCTCCTGTGCAAGGCTGCTTAATCCCGTTAACAGCACCTAACCTAGTTGGTTACATAAACAACATGCTAACTGAATCGAGTGAATCTACCTGCACCGAGGCCTGAGTAGGCCTTCATTTCAAATAAATTTTTCACATGGTTGAGACGGCAACAACCAGATAAGAGCGATAAAACGCGTTTCGGATTTTAAGATTACGTATACGATTTCAAGTCTTCTCAGTTGAAAAGCTTAAACTGGAGAAGAAAGAAACTAAAAAGGATACAAATCGTCTTCGAATTGCCAATCGGAAAGCTATTATTGTTCGTATATGATGACCATGTAAGGCGTTGGACTGATAGGGTGGATCATGATTGGTTTATAATATTGTGTGCTAGGATCAAAACAGGACTAGTTGGCATCGGCAAACTAAGCGTAAGTACAGTGAAAACTAGTGGGCAAATTGGCCAGTCAACTGGAAGTAACCACTGTTTCAGGGAATAATTGTTACATCAAATGAGACTGAAGATTCCACTTGAGCACCTTGCACTTCCTTGCCTTTCTTAGCTATTCTATTGCATATTCTACTGTTATTCGTTCTGGCAGTGGTTTTTATGTTGGCGAACTTTCTATTCTGATATTTGTATTTTGTCTTTTTTTTACTGTGAAGGATATTTATTGGACATGCGGTTTAAGTGTTTTGTGTTTATGTATAAATGGGGCTCAGTGCTGCTTCTTGTTTTACTATGACCCCAGTTTCGATTGGACGCTCTTTGTTGGACTAACGTCAACCAAAAAAAACACGCTACTATTGAAATGAACGATTACTTCCAAGTTAGCGTCTGATAAACCGACATTGAGAATCAAGAATATCTCCCTTTGCATCAATCAGGGATGCCAATCATCAACAGCTGTAAGTACAAAAACAGAGTTGGCATTACCACTAAGAAGCCATTTCAAAACATTCCATAGGTACATTTGGTGTTTTGTGGGGACTTGGTTATGAAGTCACATTTTTGATAACAGCAAACAGGTTCGGTGTGAATCACCACATTATCGTGAACCGATTTCTATCAACGAGACTTTCTACATTCCTGGTAATCCAATTACATGATACGGTATTGAAATATGTGATTTACTGTTAATTTTCCCGCGAGTAATGAACCCAGACATAAGCAACTACGTGAAAACACTCAGCAAAGGAATCAATTGAGTTTTCCGCCTAAAACAAAGGGATCTTAGTAGATGGACCAAAGATTTAGTTTGCCAGTGACCTTTTTGAGACACTTGATAGTAGCTGTATCATTCCGCTTACAATTTTAAAACATTCCCTGCTGACCGTGTTCTGCAGGTTACCACTGGAGATTGAATCCGAATTACCTAACCTGAAATATTCCTCATGCTTCATATGAGTGGCAACTACCATTTTGGTAAACTAGGCATAAAAGTCACGAATTTCGGCGCACACAGTCCGATAATTCTAGGTTTTAGGTTGCTTTGGTATCGTAAGCACATTCGTCCAATTAACAACGTACTCACCTCCTGGAGAAGTCAGAAACGCAATGCTCTTATCGATCACAGAATGGGATATCGGCCTAACGCAATACTTATCCATTTAGCAGATTTGTGTGGTTAAGGATTGCACAGGTCAGACACCATTGCTACTGTGATTCAAAACCCGTTGACCTCAATGAGAACCATGCTTCGTTTCAATTCTGATCATCTGATAACACTCGACCAACAAGTGTTGAGCTCGAAACAAGCGAGATCGTATCCACGCCCACCCATGTTTTATTTTACGTGCACTCTTCGAATAAGACTACGGTTTCTAAGTTTTATGTTTAATGGAACATTGTAAACCTAGAAACTCGTTAGCGCAGAGAAAGGACAAATACTGCGATATGTCAACAGTCCTTTTAACCTCCTCAGTTGCTATCACGAAAAACAAATCTAGTATTTGTATAAGAAAGTTTTGGTAGCTGCAGTGGCAAAACGGACTACAGTCAGGGGAGGGTGGATCAGCCTCAGAATCAGTTTCACCGTAATTTGACTGATTGCATCAGAACTTATTGAGCACACAAAATTGGATTACGTAACTTACCTAACGTCGCTTTGATAAATACTAACGGCCTGGGATTCAAATTACGTAGCATTTTTATTGATAAAATTGGGCCAGTGATACGTTCAGTTCTCCATATGCGATTTATGACCCTCAATTTCTCCTATCAGTTTGGCCTCTAAGATTGTGCTCAGTCACTGACTGCAGTAACTATTCAAAAATGTGTTTGGACATGCGTTGTGACAAGCGTCCATTAGTTCTGCCGATGTAAGTGTCACCGAAAGTGCAGGTGAAACGATAGACGACATGTAACGCGGGATTGGGTTGTTAATTCTTTTTTCGGTTGTCTAGACGAAGTCCCTGGGTATGCCGGAACCTTGGAAGCAGGATACGTTTGGTAAAATCGCCTCTTGAGTTTCTAATGCATGTCATTCATTAGATGATCGGCTCAGTTTGGTTGCTTTCTTTTGGTTGCCCATTTGGATAAAATAGCAGAATGAGGATTAGAATGCTGAGAGAAGATTTAAGCGCAAGGTAAGAAATTTTCATAAACTGAAGTTACAAGAAAAATGAGTAGATGCATGAGCACCACTGTTTGCTACACCCAGTCATATCGCTCGGTGTCTATAACCACCGGTGACCATGATCTCTGGGTCCCCAGCCAAGGAGCCTAACGGGACCTATGTGAGCCAGTCTTCTTGTCAGGGTTTTCATACCCTCGTACCAGGTCTTAGCTTGACCGCCCTTCATTCTTTTCCAACCGCTACCTGCCTCGCCAAGCATCGCTCGCCTTGGCAACCTATCTGATGACAAGCGTAATACATGCCCCAACCAAAGTAATCTATGGAGGTCGACCACTTGCACTAGTGGACGACTGCGATTACCTACTCTGCGCGTAACCTCAGCATTGCTCGTCCGGTTACCCCACCAGACTAGTACAATGCGACGTAGACAGCGGTCATCGAACACTGACAATCTATTTTTATCCTGTTCCTATAGTGGCCAAGCCTCTGTACCGTAGAGCAGTACTGGCCGAATTGCTGCAATATATACTCGACCCTTCACGGAAAGCCGGATGTCGCGACGGTGCCACAAATGTCTCAAATTGGCAACCAAACCTTATGTATGCGTGCCGACACTTCATCTGTGATGAGTCCGCCAGGTGAGATATACCTGCCCAGATAACAAAATTTACCTGCTTCCTCTACTACTTCCTTGGTCAGGGTGAGGTTGGGGGCTGGACCAACCAAATCTTGTAGTGGCATTTTGCACTTTGAAGGCGAAATTGCATACTGCGCTGGCACTCAAGCTATCCAGAAAACTCGATCGCAACTTACTTGGATCTTCACTTAGTAGCACAATGTCGTCTGCATACTCTACATCAGACAGTTTGCCACCTGGGAGTGAAACGATACCACTATCCTCGTATGAGGATGGGGCTGCTTCAAGAATTAAATCTGCGACAGTTAAATAAAAACGGAGAGAGAGGGTAACCTTGATGAACACTATTTCCGTGGTGAACTCTGGCAAAGAAGTGCTGTAATCCCGGACTCGACTTCGGCTATCAGTATAAAGTTTTCGTAGTATTGAAATAAACTTCATGGGCACACGCATCAGAGAAAGGCAGCGACGGAGTTTAGAGCGGTCGACTGAGTCGAAAGCAACTTCTCTAGATCGAGGAGGACATAGATGGTGGGTGTACGAGAAGAATGCCGGTGCTCCAGAATTTGGCGAAGAGTGAAGATGTGGCCCATACAACCTTGACCATGTATAAAACTAGGATGGTTCTCAAGTATACACTCCACGTGCGGCAGACAATCCATGGAGTATGATGCCAGCGAGACATTTAGAGACGATATTGATTAAACTCATTCCGGTGTGGTTTTCACAAGAGGACCTTTCACCTTTTTCGCAAATCGGTATGGTCACCGATTCATACCATTCAGCTGGAACCTGTCCCCTCTTTCAAACTGTGCCCAGGAGTTTTGTTAACTCCGACACCAATGCTAGATCTCCCTCCTTGAAAACCGATAGGGCGGCCCGTCCGGGCCGAAGCCTTTTAAAATAATTTACTCATCGGGTAACCTCCATTTCAGATGGGTTAATGATGTCAACTGGCAGTGTTTGCCCAGTTAAAGCAGGTATAGGGAGGCCTTGTGTCGACGGGCATTAGATGATCACCTTTGAAGGGCAGTCGGTGGTAAACGCTTATTTTTAGTACTTTACAGACGGAGTCATCCTGTGGCCTTGATCTGCTCTGTACATAAGAAATTCCTCTAGATAACCGTTATCCATTAGAGTCCTCCGTAGAGAGTTCTCTTCTCGGTACAACTGAACAGAGGTTTTACCAGAACTATTGTGTCACAGGAGTAAAACCGGAAAGTTGTAATTATTAACTATTTTAAGTGGTCTTCGATAGACGGATAGTTGTAAAGTTCCATCTGATCGCCTCCTGATTTTTATCTTTTTAAATTAAACAGCTATCCTTCTTTTCCCCGACGGAAAAAGAGAGATTAAAATAAATAGTAATAACCGGTGTAAAAACGATCTCAAATTATTAGGGTCTGCAAAAATCAAAGTATGGTCGGTAGAAAGTTTGTACAAAATGGCCATTAAAAGGTTATCTTGCAATCGTCTTAAAACCAGAACACACATTGTAGGTAAGCATCTATTTTCGGTGAGTTCCTTCTCGAACCAGTACAATCACATTTATGGAATAAAATAGCGGCTGTTGTGTAGGGATTAAGCAGTCGAGGTGAAATATTTATAGCAAGGCGGTGGGTAGGACACGTTAGTCTTCGGTTCTTAGTCGCAAACATTGATAATTGATTGAGGTCATCACAGCGCACATGCGTGGTATTGTCCGCTTTGGGCCAATGAAGTTTAAGTGTCCCAACAAGCGTTTTTAGCCCACAATTCTGTCCTCAATAAGTTGATGATCACTGTCAGTCAAAACCATTCCTAGGAAACCTCGGCTAATGTTGGAGCCAGAGGGCTATCCATTGATAATTCGTCAATTTACTTCTGCGCCTTTAACTTCAAATTCAGAACGTATGTTCTCAGTGCAGACGATGATAAAATCCCTTAAAGAATCAATGGGAATAGGAAGGTGAGTATTAAGTGAAAAGTTAAAATCACATAGAAGCTCTACTCTTAAGCTCTACTTTTAAGTCGTTTATAAAAGTCGACTCAACATCATTAGGAAACAGCATTTGAGACGATAAATAAACATTATCTTCTAAATGTGCAAGTTCAAAAGTTATCATTACAATGAGGTATAAGAACTTTAAGACAGCGCACCATGGCAATTCTTACTTCTCAGTCATTACCCGGTACCGACTATGTAACCCGAGGGATTCTATTAGTAATAATGCTTGGCCCTCAACCGTTTCTAGTTTTCATGAATTATTCGACGGTCGTTCTTGGGCCACAAATGTTAGCTTGCAGATGATGTAAAAATATTGAATACAGGACTTACTGATATTTCAAAAGCATTTAGTGTGGCTTATCAACAGTCGATCTAAAAACCATCGAATTCAGTGCATAAAAATGTATTTTCGTATCCTTTCGCCACAAAATTTGTTTCCCGTTCACCTTGGGATATAAGAAACTTCCTTATGCTTTGAATGAAAAGACATCAGTGTCATTGTTCAAGGTCATCTAAGTTCTTCTATAGACTGCTATAGGGTGTCGTCGCAGCTGTGGGATATGTTAGTTTGCTGAAGCGAGTCTTTGGGAAATTCCAAAGTGCATTCGACCCCACATTCGAGATTGAAATCCATGACTGCAACGCGATCGTAAGCTTTTGGAACGTCCACAAAAAGTGCCTACTGAGATGATCAAGTGACTGGAAACATTAGTGTTTTACTCCACTCAGTGTCGGCCAATTCGACATGAATTCACTTTAGTGCATCGATTAATGCAAAACCTTGACTATCCATTTCATTCGCGGTTTACCTAGTCTTCTAGTATTCACTTCAAGGGCACTCATTCGACTTCGTTTTCCAAATCTTTCAACTAGACTGCCGGCGTCATTCATTTACCCTGAGTGTACAGTATACGGAATCCTCTTCCACCTCTTGTTCTTTCTGGGCACACAATTGATTCTGTCAAACACAAACTGGATGAAATATTTTCATGTCCTAAATTTCTACATCCATAGCAGTACACGAAACAGTGAAATGAAGTGAAAAATGAATTAGTAATACCGAAGTTATTCTCGACTGAGTGGTCATGAGAAGACAAATTAACCAACCAGCCCGATCTCGGTGCTATATTAACTAGCTAAATACAGCACAAATTATGATAGACTAACTAGACGTTCCGCCAAGAAGCTTTTCTGATTCGCCCAGATATCCTCACTTCCGGTGACTACTATAACGTCCGTTTATCGGACACTGGAGTAATTAAGAACATCTGAGAAAGGTCCTTGTAGAATTCATTCTTGGTTTCAGGTGTACTGCAATCGGTCGGTGCGTACACCGATACGACGAATAGGCACCGACGCTTCGTTCTGTAGTCGTTAACCCGTAGAGACGCACAGCGCATGGTCGGTTACTGACTTAAATTGAGTTAAGGAGCGAGCGCTCAACCTTGGCACTCAACGCAATCCCAACACCAGCAATAGCGCGAGCCTCGGATGCCCATTCGGCTGGCACACGAAGAATAAAGCATGAGGATCAGGTTGGGTCAGGAGAACGTAGGTAGACGATTAAAGCAGAATTTGCTATGCATGTTTGGGAAAACAACGAACGTCCAAAATAAATGGTTAAGGGGTTCTAGCCAAGGCAGCTAGTTGACTGATCTGGTAGAATGTGCAAACGTTGAACGCGCCTAAGTGGAAAGGGAACTTTGACTTGGTCATACTGGTAAAACGCTGTGATACACGATGGATGGCGTAAATAGGAGGCATTTGGGATGATTCGAGATTAAGGGGATGAACTAGACAGATAGCAAAGAGAGTTTTCCAAATTAGTATTTAAGGCCTAACGGTATGACATAATTCACGGTAGCCAACACCGACGAAGGGGCTTTTCTTTAAGAAATCTAACCGGAGCCTTTGACTCAAAAGTCTGACCCACAAGGCAGTGGGGCGTAGATCGAACGCGGGAGCGCGACTGAATCACCTGTGCGATAACTTATACAGAACTCAAAAAATAAGATCTTTGAATTTCGGTTCGGTGTACTGTTCGCTGGTGTGTTGGTTATCAGTCCACTGCTCCGGATTGACCCTTAGTCTGATCTACCAACGTGATAAGCGGAACGAGGACGTGACAGCACCTTACTGGCTGGGGGCTACCCAGCTTGGACGGACGGTAGCTGTCCAATGAAGTGCTACGACTTCTCCTGCCATCGAGCGGAAGCTCCAAGTACCTCGATCCTATGTTAATCTAGCGGGGTATTTTTCCCGGAAAAATGCCCTCATCATGTTTCTTTGCTAGAGTGACCTCTCCAGGGGCGAGATTAGATATTCAAGGGGAGCTAAGAGGTTACCCAACAGTTGGCTTTGTGATACTGAGCTTCTAAGGCATGATTGAATCTGCGATTGTGAAAAGCCATTCTATGTAGCTCGCAGAGTCAAGAATCCGAAAGCCTCAGTATGGTCGGGGTTTGGGTGCCTCAAGCTTCGGCTGGTCAGCCCTTCCTCGCGTCTCGCGAAATGCTCTCATACGACTATGCATTTCAAATAACCTCTGCTGAGGAAGCCATACTTACTGCCTTCCCGTGACGGAGGTATTTTCTCACCAAAGTTAGAGAACGAATAGCCGACATCCAGGGCTATAACCGGGTCGGTGGGCCACTGGTAATTCACCTAGGCGAGTTGGCCAACAACCTTGATTATAAACCAACCAAGTGGAGGTATACGAACCACACACACCTTCCTGGTTGCGGTATTCGTCACCGGCTCCATCGGGCACTTTGGACGTTTGACCCAGTCTAAAGGGCTTATGATTCGATGAACTGAACACCGTCCCCCAATGGATTGTGGTTTTCACACCGCCCGGCTACCTTGCGGATCAAGCTTTGGCTAGTCGAAGGCTTCGGTTGTAGATTCCTCAAGAAAATTCACCTGCTTTGGCCTGGGGTACCTGGAATTTTAGCCCCTATGAGCAGCTCATGTACTTTTTCCTTTTTATAGAGATTATTGTACTGTGATTATTTTGGCAAACCGTTTAAATTCAGACTTGTGTGAATAATAATAAAAATGGTAATAATAATAATAATAATAATAATAATAATATACGGCCAAGGAAGCACGCAAGCCATCACACCACGTCGAGGTACAGTCTCAGCGTGATGGTGTACATTGAAGGGCGTCATTTTGAAGGATTCGCTATCTTAGATCTTGAAGACAAAACGTGTTACACTCGGCTCGCGCCAGTCAGGCTTTTATGTTCATTTTTACTACAGTGGTCACCAAAGTCACAAGCATGCTTACAGTGTGAAGATTACTGGGAGCCAAATTCAGTTGATCGACTCTGTTGCACTAACGTAGCTATGCCAATGAGTGAATGAGAATAGCGTTTGACCCCGCGACCAAGCCGGGTTGTTGAACGAGATTTTAGATCTCTAGTTGCTCGCTAACTTCTGCCGCACTGACGTGCTAGTGTAAATACGTGAATGATAATCGCAGTGATCCTTGGCATAGCTCTGACCAACATGGACAGACAACTGGCCAAAGGTTATCGTTGCAATTACGAGCCTTTCACTGCGTTTAGGCGATGCCCTCCTAATCCATGAGGCATATTCTAACATTACGTGTTGAGCCTCATCAGTCACTACGGTTATGGCTAAAACCGACGGCAATCAGGTCACCCAACACTGACCCTAACAAACGCATCGATCTTTATGCAATGGCAGCCAAAATGAACGAAACCAATGGATGTCTTCAGATACTATGGTACAGGTTTTCACCAAAAAAATGAGTACACTGTACAAAAGCAGTGGAAAATAAGTCCATTGACTACGTGCACCAGATATTTCGCTTGTTTTCTATTACGCGATTTCTTTCACAGACGACTTCACCCAAGAATCCAGCATTTGATCACGATCTAGTTTGAATCATCCATTTCTGTGACGTCTTTAAAACCAAGACCGCTGAAGATAATGGCGAACGCCATGTGCTCAAATCGGTGATTTCCCTTACATTGCAATTAAATGAGACAATGCTTGGAAATGAAATTGGGTTAAATGGACACTTAAACTGAAAAGGACTGAATACTGAATGCACTATTTTAACGTTAGGCTGGAGGCACAATAAAAGACTTACATATCCTTGATACACAAAGACTTAAAGAGATTGTATCCAAATTCTTCTTCAATTAAACAGAAGGCAATTACAAACAATAGGAACGAACAACGTATATAACGCGGTCTTTATATATTCTGTTTATTTTGTCAAAGATATCCCAACTGATTTTTGAAACTACTTAAAATGCTTAATTAATGCCTGATATGCTTGTTGTGCCGCGGTTTCTGGAATTTACGCACTTTTTCGAATCCCTGGGGGGGTGCCACACAGCCGGAGATAATATTTACTCATCTACACCTCAACAAAAAATGTGTAATTTTGGTGTTGCATGCCACATTTGTTCACGGATGCAATAAATTTGAAAAACTACAGCACAAATTCACTTTTAACAGCCATCTTCTCTGTGACACCTAGTTCTGGACAAGTTCTCTCAAAAAGGCCCCTTTATTAGATCACCTGCTTGTCGTTTTGCGCCAGTTTTACTCCTTACTCCATATTAAACTAATCCTCCTCACACATCGTCTACTGTGCCAAGTCAGATCCACCCGTTTTTTGAGACCCTTCAACATGCAGTGACGTACCGCATATTCCTTCTTCTATCGCCATTTTGATTCGATTACGCTGATGTGTATTGTCACCAATCTTCAATGAAAAACCTGAAGTCTCTAACCACTGCCTTCTTATGGTCAGCTGAGCACACCCCATCTGTTCTCAATACTCTCTTATTTGTTCACCAGTGAAGAGAGAAAGAAGTTAGTCAACATCAGGATGTGTTCCTAGTCAGGTAATATAGCTGACTTACTATCGTTTGTCTCCCAAAACACAATCAAAAGGTTCAGCTACTTCCAGCTATTAACCTAAACTTGCGTACACGGATTATGGTTTCTTATCAAAGGGATTGATCGATTTCTCTGTCATTTGTGATAAAAAGCCTTGGAAACCGTTGATTACAAATGACTACCTGTATCCTATCATACCTAAAACTACCCACGCTCTTAAAAGGCCCAGATTACCACAACGGAAGGAAGCTCCCGATACTTTGAAGAATGAGGCTGAGAAATAGTAACAAAATTCCCGACAGATAAGCAAATGTCCGCATCGCTGATGACGCTCAACAAGTTTGGAACAATTTCACACTAACTATCAGCACTTACATTTCTGTTTTCTTTTGTTTTAGACAAGATCAACTTAACTACAGCCCCACGTTTTGTCTGTAATTGTGCGCACATACTATGACCATAATTCTATCCTGCCTGTGCTGCTAAGCTAACTAGAAGTATTGCTAACGAAAGAGGAAGCTCACTAGCTACTTAAATGCAGTCAGACTGCCGAACCCTTCATTTGCTTGAACACGGGAGGCCGGAATCACATACCTGACAACATCAATTGATTTACATGTAATCTTCATGGATGTATTTTCACATCATCGTGAATAATGATGCGTCGATCAGTGTTCAAACCCACGTCAACAAAACCATCATCGCAGAACTTAAATTTAATTCAATCTTCAGCTTTTACAACCACTAACCATGCACCTTTCTCTGGCGAATTCGGTTGCTGTCTTTTGGCTGCCCGTTTGAATAAGAAGCAGAAGAAAAGTTGGAATATTGACAGCCCAAGCAAAGAGGAAATAGACAATCCACATAGATCAAGATTGGAAGGATAATGAGTAGGTGAGTGAGCGCCACGGTTTGCCACACTTGGCTATGTCAGTTAGTGTCTCTAACCATGGGTTACGATGATCCCGAGGTCCCCATCCAGGGATCCTGACGCAACCTATATGTCATTATTACAGAAAGAAGACAATGTCGCGAGATGTTAACATTTCGTTTAATATTTAATCGCTGACTTAAAACAAGCAGGCACATACGTGTATATGTGCTTGCTTGTTTTAAGGCAGCAACCTATTTGACCGAGTCTCCTGCTAAGGGTTTTCATACCTTCATGCGGGTATGGCTTGAAGACAACTTTTTTCCGTCCACTACCTGCCTCGGCAAACATCCCGACCCGACAACTTAATGAGACATTTACTATGTGATTTTCAGCGCATACGGCCCTCCGGGTTTCATAGTTAATATTTGGTTAAACAACTGGTTTGACGCTGATTTCATACAAAAATGGTTTTCGAAATCCATCATATGGCGAGTGATTAATGGAAGATTCAATTCAATTTCATTGAAGGAATATGTGATGTATAGAGAAAATGAAACGTGAACTGAAAAGCTAGGAAGTACTGTACTGCTGTTCCATCCTGATTGGATCTCAGCAGTGCGAATCCATCGACCAAACTGGGTACCGGGTAGGTAACATTCTTGCCTGTGAAGTCCCAGGTTGGATCCCCAGTTGATGAGACCTAACCAGGTCGAAGCAGCTGTAAAATGCTCCCTAACTTTTCAGTTCTCTCTTCATTTGTTCTTTACAAGAGGAATCCTTTATATGAAATCTAATTTAGGGAATCTCTTAAGGTTTCAAGTACTCAAAGTGACTTGGATAATCTCAGCATCATTGGTTTCTGCATCCTTATTTAGCTGGACTTGAACCAAGAAACCGAATAAATACTTTTAAGACCTGAATCTCAATCTAAGGTTTTCATGATAATATGTATATGAGATCATCTCTTTTGCCACAAACGGCCGAACCACTTTTCATTTATCAATCTCTCATGACCGAATTATGCTCTACAAAATATAATCTTTACCATATCTAATCAGTTAGCGGTCACGGATGCCGAATGACAAAAGCTACACATGACAACACCACAGATTTCACCTGTAGCCCACTCAACCCATCTGATAAGGACAAGGAAACTTAGAATCTGCATCCCAAAACTTCTCAGCTATCTAAATCCGAACATCGACGGAAAGAACCGGTCATTCAGGAGGACTTGCAACACAAAATAACCGAACTGTGAGACGTAGTTATGAGAGGCCACATAAATTCACGTGACCGACGATCGATCTCTCGCAGTAGGATTAGTAGTCCCGCGTTACATTCGGCCGGTATCTGCTGGTACATACAAGGAATTGGGTAATAAAGCTCGACGTTGCGCACGTTGTCGCAACCGGTCATATAAAACTATTAGACCGTTTAATGATGACAAACACGTCCGGACAATCGCTCAAAAGTCGTCTGTTTATTGTTAGGCGCATGAATTATTATGAAGATTTTCCGGTGGGCAACGGAACCAAAGTAATCATCACCGTAAAACGAGATACAGTGAAGCAAACTGCACTGATCGCTTCTAGGTAAGCGTCATCTCAAACTTCGACACAGGCTGAACCCGATGAAAACCACGGGAAAGTGGAAAACGAGACACTAATGGACAGAAATTACTTTCCTCAGATCTCAACCTATGTGGGCACCAATCGTGAATTTTTGTCACCATCTCTACCACTATTTTTTCATCCCATTCTCCATATAAGACATCGAATATCTGCGAAAATTCGACTTTGTAGTGCACAGTCAAGAGATCTACACTAGTAATCCACTTAGTAAAGCTCGAAAAGATAGGTAGACCGGAGAATACGCATATTGTAACCCCGTTATTAACAATGTCCAAGATTTATTTCTAATCAACACACCCGCACGTGGATATATAGGGCTCGTACGTTCCTTTAAGGATCTACCTGTCGGCACAGCGTAGGTAGAACATCACAGAGTCGTCCCTTCAACAGTCAACATTTCTTTGATCCCTGATGAAATTCAAATATAGAAGACGGTATTCGAACAGATGCTGAAGGTAGGCCTAGTCCTTCCGGATTGGTTGTATGGGGACGTTTATCGAGTTGAGGTGATGCTTTAAATAATCAGCGAAGTAGAGTCGACGACGCGAATGACCTATTTATAAGGCTTTATTCATTTCACTGATAACATTGGACTGCAAGATAGCAGGAGAAACAGGCAAAGTAGCAATTAAAGCTGATGCGTGACTCGAAACAGCAACAAAGATATTACTGCATAGATCGTGGAGCTGGAGTATTAGGTGCATGGAGGTGTACAACACATAATGGTTAGGGTGTGGTATCCTACACGCGTCAGGTTACGCACGTCAAATGTGGCTAGTTCGAAGGAGAATCGCCCACTGGAGCAAGTGGTCGCCCTCCATAGGTTACGCTGGTTGGGGCATGTTGCGCAGTCACCAAATAGGTTGCCACGGCGCGCAATGTTTTCCGAGGCAGGTATTAGGTGGAAAAAAGCCAAGGGTGGTCAAAATAAGACCTGGCACGAGGATATGAAAACCCCGACCGGGAGATTCGGTCACATAAGTACCGTTAGGCTGCCATACTTAGGTAGTTGTGTGACCAATAAGGGTGACACAGCAAAGAGGATGACCGCCCTTATTCCTTAGGTTCGAGCCGCGTAAGCAGAACTGAAACACCTTTGGCGTAGATGCGACGTTTCACTGAAGTTCAAAGGTTGTATATTTTGCTACCGTTCGTTCAGTTCTGCTTTCATTGTTGGGAGACCTTGAGCTTGCGAGTAGAAGATATTCATAGACTAGAAGTTTTCGATGTAATTTTAGTACACACCTAAGTGTGATGAACAGCAGACGGGGCGAACCCCATAGTCACGGGGACCTGCTGTTCCGTGATGGAAACCGGTAACCTAAGCTCCGGGACTTGGAGTGGTGAACCACATAAGGCCCCGCTAGGTTAGACGAGATATTGAACCGGACGACGATTATCGGTGTTTACATAGTTGAGCCCATTTGGGATCAAGCGAATGGGTTGGTGATCTGGAGGTTAGCCGTCGTGTGTTGTGGAGTTCATCGGGGATAGACCTACTGGCCCGTCAAATTCAAATTAGTAGGCTTTGTTGGTTAGGGCACGTATTGCCCATGCTCAGCTGTCGTCGGCCGCTCCCCGTTTTATTCGCTGTAGCCGCTCTGGGCTAGGGGGAACTCAGTGGAGTCCAACAGACGACGTGGAGATGAGGCATGAAGAATTGCACAGAGCCATTAGGTAGAGTAGGTGTCTCGCCTTCCAAGTTGAGGTCCGAAAGACTCCTCATCTGGTTGGTTGGAGACACTGAAGGATATGGTGGCAAAATGACAGCACTGTTGTCCTTGTTGTCATTTCTTATCAGGTCAGAATGCTTGAAACGCTGTCTGCAGATTTCGACTGCGTACTCTGTGTGTTGACCATAGAGGTTCATCTTCCCCTACCCTGGAAATAGGTTCAATCCTTGTCCACCTTCAATATTACCACTAACTTTCTATGCACGAGTTTGACAGCGATCCGTGAAGTTCGCTCTACTGTATTTCGCTGTATGATGATGAAGACTAGTCAACACTCGTGGACACGAACCATGCTCTGCTAAGCGCCAGATTCTCCCTACGTCGGGTACACAACCGCAGAAACATCGCCGAAAGCCCGTAACACAATGTCCGCGATAATTGCAAATTAACTTTCGAAACGGAACTCTCTGACCTTTCAGCTCGGCCATTAGCCGAAGGACTCAGTGAACACTGGACGGTAATCAAGGAGGCCATCCAAACGTTGATCAAAACAATGTAAGATTCTGACGCATGTTCACAGCAAAAGCGATGGATCCCTTTGACCTCGGCTGCCCTGATGGACACCCGCAAAGATATTCCTTTTCGCGCCAGATACTACAAAGTACTTAAATTCCATAAACGCCAGCGCACCAAGAGCCTGAGGAATAAATGCGAGAAGTGGTGCGTGGGGAAGTATAGATATAATTCCTGTAAAAAAGCTGTGGCCAAACGGCCTCCTTAGAACACCACGACACGGACAAACTGATGGCTCTCGGCACCGATGCTTCGGACTTTGGTGCTTCAACAACTAGTAGAAAGTCATTCGTGACTAGCATCCTTCTTATTCAAGGACTTGCGACCTATCGAATCTCGCTTTGGCGCATTAGAACGGGAAAGCTCAATCGTTGATAACTCTGAATCCTTTTTCGTCAGTCATACGCCATCAATTTTCGCCTCTCATTCACCTACCGATATGTATTCTTCTGGAGAAATTAGGCATGTCGACTATATCACTCAGTTCAGTCTCGGATGTCAACAACCCCGTCGCTGATTCTTTGACACGCATTACGTCTCCGCATACAGCCTTTAAGTCAATAGATGTATCGGCCAATGTCACCGCAAAAAATGACGACTGCTGCGTCGCAAAAGGTCAGTTTGCATCATGCAAGCATTCATTTCAGGTACAGAAAACAATCATTCACGTTTCACGTGGTCAAAGAAGTTCGATAGTTCCCAAAACTTTTCGATGGACCATTTTAGAGCAGGTGCAAGAGAGTTTATATCCAGGCTGTCGCACCACCGTCAAACTGGTCCATTGACCTTTCCTCTGTTGATGTGTCAAACGTGATTTTCGGCTATGGATTCTTATATACCTTTAATGTGAGCGCTGCCAAGTATATAGACACGTGCATAGCAATTGGTTCGTTTTCAACAACAAACATTCATGTAGAAGTCAAGGATCCTATGCTTCAACCAAGTGATACGAAATATTAAATGGGCCGATCGTTCCACCATACGACCATAATTCGAGGGCTATCCTCAGAGGTCGTAGCTAACGCATTCATCAGCCCGTCGGTGGCTACACGCGCATGTCTGTATTGCGACCGTCACAACAGACCGGGGAATGCGCATATTTCAAAGGATCGTTTTCAAAGTTATTAGCCACCATAGGAACACAACAAACTCCGACGAAAACCTACCACCCTAATGTGAATAGCAAGGTGAAACGCCTTCAGGAACAGCTCAAAGCTGCTGTACGGACGTCATGGAACCAGCGCCGGTTAGAGTAGCGTCTCTCTAGCGTCCCTATGTATACTATATTAAGGATGTCTGTTACGATAAAAGACAACTTAAAAGCATCACTAACCGAAATAGATTAACCTCTCCTATCCCGTTGACTCAATGGAATAGACTATCCAACAAAACCGATGCGATGCGACTATGATGAGTGTTTAGGGCGCGCATTTAATATTGAATGTAATAGATGAAACTAACACCACCGAGAGGGTGATTGATTTGGACGGATCACCTTGAGGCATTAGTCACTTGCCCTTTTTTCCTCCACATGGATACCGAACGCACACTGTTACAACCACTGTACCTGAGGACCTTTTACATTTCTCGAATAATCTATCGCATATTCATGAATTTTCGGTTCGTTCGGGACTGTCTCTTAATTTATCCAAGTGCTTTGAATGCACTTTCTCCCTTGCTCGATCTGTTTATCCTCGTGATCCATCTGTCATAAATACAGATCCCCCAACTAGAATTGATTCTGTGAAGTAGCTGGGAGTTACAATTGACACCAGCTTAAAGTGGATATCCCATATTAACAACTCTGTACAGAAACTTCGCAGATTTTCTTTTCAACTTCGAAGACTTAGGCAGTTTAATGCCAAGCAAAAAATCATTTCACTTTTTTTTCATCAATGTGTTTTCCCCGTTCTTTTCTTTTGTCCCCCGGTGGTTTTTGCTGGTCTACTAAAGAAAGACTTCAAAATTCTTCGTCGAGGTTTTTCGATTATCAGTCGTGTGTCTTTTATACCCGTTGATGAGCTATCTAAAAAAGTGTGTGAATTTCATTTGTCCGCATGCGAAACATTTGCCCAGAAAATCCTCGCTGACCCCAACCAATCTTTACATGGCGATTGATCTAAATGCTGCTCTCATACGTCTACACGTTCTTCCTATCAATTATTACCTTCTCGCATTAGTATCTACAGAAATTCCCCAGTTCCCTATCTTGACAGAATCCTTGTAAACCGAGAGCGCGCTTCTTCAGAGTTTCTCAGTAACTTTAAAGGCTAAATATTTTACTCGTATCTTTCCTTCTATTGATGAGATGTGTAATTTTTGACTGAAATGCGAACATTCTGTCCTCGAAAAAGTCTATACAAATAGAAATACAAATACTAGACCGCATCGCATCATACGCCATTCAAGTAGGTCGGCGGTCACCGAAAAGGAAGTTTTATGCGACAACGGCCTTCCCGATATTGACGAGGCGTCAACAACACCAAAAACCCAACTAGAAAACGTTGAGTATTTACCGGCCCCGCTAATGAACAAAGCACTACCGTCTGATCTCCACAAACAGTAGCACATCCTGGCCGTACAGCGAAATAAACTTGAGTGAACTTCTGTGCTCATCGCCAAACGCATAGTGCACATGAAGTAAGTGAGAATATTCAAGGTGTGCAATAATTAAGTCCCTTCTGAGGTAGTTAAAAAGCGAATCTCCATGGTCGACACATAGGGCACACTGTTTAACTTTATATGCACACCTTTTCAAGTGTTCTGACCTGATGAGGAGTGACAATAAAGACACCACTACTATCGCTTCGCTGTCACGTCCTTCAGTGTCTGCAGCCAGCCAGCTGCAGACTTCTTAACCCATCCCCGAGGGCGAGAAGCGCGTACTATTTTTTTTATTACACCCAAGTGTGGTGAACAGCAGACGGAGCGAATCACATAGCCACAGGGACCCGCTGTTCAGCAGTGGAAACCGGTAACCTAAGCTCCGGGACTTGGAGTGGTGAACCAAAAAAAGGCCCCGCTAGGTTAGGCGTGGTATTGAACGAGGCGACAGCGGA
>UZAN01041518.1:0-14587 GCA_900618425.1 Echinostoma caproni
ATGACAGCCCTTCGATTTTCCGCTTCTCATTTCTGAAAATTGTATCATGATATACTCAGTCCTAAAAAGAACGAAAAGTAGGTGGATGCATAAATTCTCTCCAAACGAACTTATACAGTGGTTCATGCTTTTCATATCCTACTTCCTAACCTCAAATTTTCCTAATCCGTGATCAGTATGGATGGTCTGCTTTCACATGCGTTTGCCCTGATAAAACACGTTCTCTGTTATTCGCCATTATCATTTCTAGCAGCGGATTGTTTCAACTCTTCTCTACCTCCCCGCTCATCCTGTTGGTACCAAATAAATTCAATTTTTATCACTGTACTATTCTGTTTGACAGGAACACACACACACACACGGGCCACTATAGTTCAATAGATAATTGAGGCCTATTCGTATCACGTGTGCCTAGGTGTGTTTGCACGAGCGTGACTGACAGCTCGTGCCTCCTCTTCCCCTTCATCATCACGTTTGCGTTTGTTTGCCAAATCGGTGCACTTACACCCACCGCATTGTTTTGACATCAGTGCTCTGATTTNTTCATCGCGTACAGTACTCGATCAGTACGGCTACACAGTGCACTGCTCCGCCCGAAATGATTGCAAGTGGATGTCAACCTCGTCACACTATGCGCGAGTGCACCGTGCACGCCTTCCGGGTGTCCGAAATCAATTGTTCATGCTGCACAAATGTAGTTGGTTAATTGTTGCTCGCGGTCTTAACGGCTTGATCTTTGCCAGTTTTACAAGCTCATGATCAGGATAGTGGTTGGATTTAATCTGATTTGCCGGATGTCCCTCCTTTCCTCATCATTTGTATTTTCCAACTGCTCTCTCTCTGTAAACTGTAGATAGATAGATAGATAGATAGATAGATAGATAGATAGATAGATAGATAGTGTCGTCGCATGTGTTCATGACCACTGCTGTTTTTGTGCCTCCCTTTCCGTTCCATTTCGCTAGAACTCACAGAAATCTCATTTTTTCGATATAATTAGCTTTTCTGGTCTTGGTTTTGTTTATCCGGGTTATTGATCTAATATTCGGCAGCACAACAAAATGTCGTGATCTGCATGTTGGTCAGCCCTGCCGAACGGTCGTTTCAACCCCTTTTTTCCATTGGCTCGCATTTTTTGACATCGTGCCGTGTCACGTTTTAACTTAGTTTCCTCTATATCAGCTATCGAATGAATGAACAACAACACACCTGGAGGGCGATAATGAAGCAAAAATATGATAAACCTCTACTTTTTCAGTTCTGCTGAACGAAATCGTAAAAGTAGAATAATTTTTCCAAAGCTTCATTTTGACGTACAGACGTAACTGAAATGCGCACATTTGCATGAATTAGGTGCTCTCGTGGTTTCCCTGATCTGGTCAGAATTGAGTGCACGCGTTAGTTTTGGGAGTGACCGCAGAGTGTGTTATCGGTTTTTTTTATTGTCTCACAACACACCACCAACTAACCGGTACAATGCTACCCTAAATATAAATTGAAAAAGTTACAGGATAATGACTAAACGGAAGAATAAGCTGTTTGGCATAGTGGTCCCGCACCCTCCTTCCATGCGATGGGTCTGGAGTTCAAATCCCGGACGGGACGGNACGGTGGATATGTAATAAGAACAAAACTCGAGTCTAGTGCTTCCGTACGTATGGTTAACTGGATGAACTGAGGATTGTGCGTGGAGGTGAAGTTCGAAGAATAGTCAGTTAAAATCAATAGATATCAATTATCCCACATCACTACTAACAAGCAATTGTGAGCTAAATGCAAATAATAGAATGTGTCCACAAACATATATCGCTAATCGCCTTTGTTCTGTGGAGACATCGTTACGGAACACTATTTCCTTCGCTGATGAAGTTCCACAAAATATTTCATTGCAGGTGTCCAAGACCACCTTTGACTTGTTATTCTCGGTTTCACATTTCGTTTTCCTTCTGGCACGCTTTCAGTTATAGATCAGTGGCGGTACCAACACTAGACCAGAACACTAAAACAAACCATTTTCTTGCCTCGTTAACAATAAATGCTTTCCCCTTGGGCAACAAATTCGTGTTCTGTGAACTGCAACATCAAGCATGTTTGTCCATGTGTTTTCGGGGCGTGGTGCATCGAGTGTCGTACTTTTTCTACCTGACATCCTCCACCACATCAGCTCTAAACTTGTTTTTGGTCGTTGTTCAGTCAGGTGAGTCAAGGGTGGACGGGGGGTGGGGTTCGTGGTTGCATATTCTACGACAGTGGAAAGTAAAATGACTACTTGTCGTCTTTTCCCCCATTCCGATAGCAAACAAGCCGTTATATCTTTTTACAATTCCAGTTGTATGCATCATCATCATCATCATCATCCAGTTCGCGTGTACTCTTCTTTCAACTCCATTGGGAAACCGGTGCAATGGGTTCTCCCAATAGTCTCTCATTCCTCGTTCGATGAGTATGTTTACCAATGTTGGACTTGTGAAAGAATTACGTGTTATAATGTTGTGCTCTTGGTGAGCCTATCCTGCCCAACTACGTTGTACCAGGTCGTCTACCAACTACGGGCACTCTTTTCTGAGCTCACGTTCAGACTGCAAGATGTATGGCAGCATGTTGCACGTACACTTCTTTTTGTTGTCCACTAATATCAGAAATTTCATGTCTGATTGTTCTGGCTTGTGTTTTGGTATTTGCGTGACCTGCCACGTTCTACGTTTCAGTGACATCAAATCTTCGTCGACTGAAAATGAGAAATAATTTTTGAGAACTCCTTTGGTTGCCCTGGGTATTGACGAAATTGAACAGCTTCATTATTGAAGGTTATTTGAGCTCCTACGATCTGGGTTAAACAAGCCCCTTGCTGTGTACTGTTAGGGCAGTGTACTTCTATTTCGTGTTTCACGTGCCGAGAATGACCAGTCACTAAGGTCAAAGCAGCGCATAACGGTGGCACATCGAGGTCAACTAACACTGGGCCCAGCTAATTTATCCGTCGGTTTCTGTAGGCAACGGCAACAAAGAAGACGGTCAGGTGCGAAAGTGGTCCAAATGACCGCTTGGTTCCAGGAGCGTGTGGGCGGGGTGAGGAGGGGGTAGGGGGTGACGGGCGGAACGGAGCAGAACGATGTGGATACCTGTAGATCGGACACTGTTTAAGCGATAACATGTAACCAGGTTGGAAGTTTTCCAACCAGATCGTAACCGAAGCGGCTAGTGCTGAATTGTGCAAGGTACGATGCCTGCATTAAATTCGCGAAGATGGGTTGTGCTGTATCTTGTCAATAAGCAAATAAGCAAATAGTCTGATTAGCAGCTGTCTGGCGGTCAACTGGATGTTTATTATACTTGCCATCTACCTGTAAGATCCCGGGTTCAATCTCCGGTTGGGTTGGCGGATTCGCACTGCTAATGAGACGCAACCTGTTTAAAACAACTATCCATTGCTCCCTAGCTTTTCACTTCACGTCGTTTCATACGACGAAGTTTACCACATGAAAGTACAAATTACTTCAACTGAGAAAAATCATGAAAGTAGGGACACGGAAGCTCACCTGAGAAAGTGTAGATATGAAAAAATAAAATGATTCAAACGACCATATGGTTTTTAAACTGATAGATTGCGAAAATAGGCATTGCCAAAGCTAATTCACGGAGCGTGAACAATGAAACACCCGTTGAAAGGCCACAACACGTTCCGTCTCATCAAGGGTGGTCGTGGTGGTGCAGTCGTTTTGTCGCTGTCACAGGCTTGCTTTGGACCCTATGTTTCGAGGTTCGAGTTCCGCCACCCAACTTTGGGGGTAGACCGCTTTGCTGTTGTCCGGTCCAATACCACACCTAACCCATCGGGGCCTTAGGTGGTTCGCCGCTCCATGTCCCGGGGATTAGTTTGTCGGTTTTCATCACTGAACAGCAAGTCTTTGTGACTATGGGGCTTTCCCTATCTGCTGTTCATCACACGAAAGTGTGTAAGAAAGTCTCATTAACCAGGTCTTCCTGAGGCATCAGGCCGCTTAGGCGGATTGACATTACATCAAAGCTCGTCTAAGTTGCGTGGTATCTCAGACAGGCTTGTCCGATGGGATTTGGTGAAGGGTCCTCAACTGTGGTTTCAGCAATGCGTAATTCGTTGTTTGGCTTTTCCCAATTAGAACTGCACTATGTTAACACTGCGAGCGAGAACCGATTCTCTCCGCAACGAACCACGCAGTGGTTTAGTCGCTTTTATCGGCGTGGTTTAGACCCTGTGGTCCAAGGCTCAAGCCCCGACATTGCCACCCAACTTAGGTAGTAGGCAGCTTTACTGTCCTCCGGGTCAATAGCACGCCTGACCTAGCCTTATGTGGTTCTCTATCCCAGATCCTTGGAATTAGGTTGCCGGTTACGATCACTGAACAGCAGGTCTTCATAACAATGAGGTTCACCCCCGTCTGCTTTTCATCGCCTCAGTTACGCACGCAGATGAGCTCTCTGTGTCTCGACCACCGACAAGTGGCGAAATTGAATCATGCAACAACCAGTTCAAACAGAAAGGCGCCTTTCCGTTCGGTACGGTTTTTACATTCAGTCCATTTATGGGCTTACTTGATTCCAGCACACTTTTGTTTTATTGTTCTGTGTTCTTATTCTTTGTGTAAAATGCATTCGTTTAGTCTGTTTTTCGAGGTCACAACTGCTAATTTTACACATTCGTATCACATCAAGATATCCTCGTATCCAGTGGACTTGAAACTCCCTTGAGCCACAGAACAATCAGCCTAAACTCGACCTGTTTATTATCATATGCGGTTATTGTGCATGAGCTATTCGACCTATTTTCATTGTTGCCAATTCCGGTCGGATTCCTTTTCCTAAAGTATTTCGATCAAAATTGGACCAAGTCCCATGGGACTATTGTAAATTCGGGCAGGTTATTATCGTTCGTATCGGTTAGGTGAATCCATCTGATCAGATATCCGAGCCAGCAGCGGTCTGAGTTTTGTATCGTAGGTTCCTCACCGTCAACAGAGTCGTTCGTTTGTGAGTTGTTTACTTTAACCCCGGGAGAGAGGTCGAAGCAGTCGTCCAATCAGTTGTCTGTGTTCCCCGCAACTTGTCTCTAGAATTTTGTTCATAACTTGATGAAAATTCATCCCCTGGATGATGCTTAAAGCGTTTCTTCACCGACTGACTAACTGATGCAGAATATGAAAGAAACTAATCACACTCGGTTTATTCAATGTGTGCTTTTTGTTTGCTTTAGACCCATCCTCCACCCTGTGAGATGCGTTGTGGCTCGTTTTCTAGGATCACGGTTGAGCTGGGTGTAACTTGCCCGAGGGGAAACGATCTAAAAGGTGACTGCCGTTGGCCACTTGGGCCACGATGTTAGCTCTTTGGCCTTGGTATCATGTGAACTGAGGGGGCTTATCTATCTCATGTACACGTGTCAACTGTCCGGTGTGTAGTTGATTTACTACCCCCAATCGCCTTCAACCACCATGGTGGTAGCCTTTGACCTCTGACCGGATAACCATCAATACGACCTTAATATGTCACGTTGTGGACCCAAATTCGGTGTTGACTGTTTGCATTACCGGTCAACCCCGTACATGTATTCATGCTTTTACATGTAATGCTTTCAAAATGGACAGTGAATTTGTTGTGGACAGTGCAAGCGAAGCGTGAAGTGAAAGTCCGTTTAAATCTGGTTAGGTTTCATCAGCTGGGTGACCGAAGTTAGGGTCGAATTCAGGTCGAACGCAGGCGCACTATCCACCGGGTAGCCGATCTAAATTTCTATACACGATAGAGCACAGTCCACCATTTCAAATAGAATTTTTCGACGCTGATTCGTGAGTTTTGAGTCTCTATTCCTATCTCGGTAATAAACCGACCGATTGTCAGCGTGTGTGTGTGTGTGCGATATTCAGTAAAAATCTTGATCAGTGCATGTGAAATCAATACTACATTGTACTGATCAGACCACGAAGCCATAATGTTACTGAGCTGTCACCGGGATGAATCCATACTAACTCTCGAGCGCATGCACCGTCTTTTATTTCAGGCATCAAACTGGACGCTTTGGCGGTTGGTGGACAAGATGGTTGTCGTGTGATCCAGATTCTTGAAGGTGGTGCAATCTTCCAAAATAACGCGCTCGGAATAAATGACTACGTGACGGAGATAAACGGTCGTGATATGCGCGGCTTAACCAATTTGGAAGCGTTTAACATTCTGCGCGATGTGTCTGCAAACTGTGACACGGTCTCGTGAGTCTTTTGTTGTGTTCGTGTTTTGTTTTCTATGCTTTTCCATTTGGTCTCTTTCAAGCTGCAATCCTCTTTGATTTTGGCGTATGTGTTAGGAAAATCCATACTGCGACTCCCGGAGGCCTCATCGGTGTACATGCACCACATGGACTCCATCCTCCACCAGAATAAAAGGATCGTTTTTGGAATTCTTTTTCGAAATAGTCCTCCATATAGCACATTTCAAACAAAACAGACTAGCGAGCAAGCTCGTTTTCAAAGATTCGTCTTGGGAAAATAGAATAAAATTACAGACTACTGGAAACGATTTCATCATGAGACCGGAAATCGGATTCACTGCGTTCACATACTTGTTTATTCAACCATCCGATGATCAAGCTTACTCGTGATACGGCATCTGTGTGCGGTGGGCCAGGGAAGCTTTAACGCTTGCACACATTGTTTTTGGGCACACGAAGTGGGCTGTTCAGACGAGTGCTCACCGCTTCTGCTGTGGTCAACATCCAATAGTGAACCTGTCTCAAAAATCGCCCACTTACTCTATACGGGGCCCGGAAAGCCTCGACCACTTCCACGGTGATTTGTTCCAGCTAGGTGTGAAGCGACTGCAGTGATGAGTGACTTGATCATTCTGGTGTTCAACCACCCAGGGTAGTGTTCACGAATCCGTTTGGACAATGGCCTGACCATGTGACCTATGCACGTTGATTCCTAGAAATAAGTAAATGAGTATACACAGAATGAGACCGCAGAGTCTGGAAGTTTATCTCCCAGTCGCTGAAACATAATTGGCTTGGACGTGAACAACATACATTTTTTCCATCCCTTTTACATTCATTGGTTGTAAATACACACATGATGTTGTTTTAGTTTGCAAAGCATCCACCTCTGAAAAGGTTTTAGAAATTCAAAGCAAGTTAAACGACATTGCTAGCTAATCCTTGTCCCGTTCCCTCTTGTTAACTGACTCCCCAACCCACCCTTTCTATCAATCAACAATAGTAAAATACCCTGGCGTCAAATTATCACACAATTTATCATGGTCACTGCATGTCCAAAACCCATTCTGTAAAGGTAGAGAGCTATCATATTTTTCATTCTGATTGAGAATACTTTCTGTTCCCCGCTGCTGATTGTTAGGCTCATGGATGCATGTGTGCTCCCCCACATTGATTTTCCCGGTTTGTCGAAAAAGACTATGTATTGTTGAGATCTCTGAAACATATCGATAAATGTAGTGGCATCGTCAGGGATAAACTTTTATTTGTACGTTTCTCTTCATATCGTTATTCTGTTTTGTCATATCTGGCACGTCTGCATGTTGACAAGGAGAAAGTTTCCACAGAATTACGCAATGGCTTGTTTCATTGATAAGGAAACTATTTACTGCTTTCAGGTTCATTATGTATGATTTTGTAATAAAATTGCATCTACAAGTATGGTGTAAAATGCTGAAAATTCACGCTCCGGATACCTGTCACGTGTAAGATCACGACGCAGTGGTCTACTGCCGAAAACAATCCTTTTCGTCGCGGAAAATGTTGAACTATGTCGTTTTTGACTGTCTATTTCCTCACTTGTGATGCACAAACACTCCCCTTCTATTGTCTTGTTTATGATCTATTTTTCACCGCACTATCCTGGTGTGCGCTATTCAGAATCATGTTAGCTTCAGTTGATTGTTTTCATCCAGAACGTTTCAATATGTATGTATACGTTCACTGCCTGGCTTGATTACACGATCGCGATGACATTCGTTGACAGTGTGATAAACAGGAGGGTCTCGGTAGCCGTTGTTTACGTTTACACCTCCGTATTCAACGCATGCACGCATCGGGCAGTGAACGCGTTTGCAGCCCACTTGGTCGAACACTGACCCCCGCATTTTATCCGGATCCTCCAATCACGCCTCGCGTGGATAGTGTCGCTCCCTGTTTGCTAATCGCCAGTCACAGTTACCACTTTCAGAACTGCGTGCTACTGATGTTCATATCACTCCGACTACTGTGCTTGGTCGTGTAAATTTATTTGTAGTTTGCGAAACTTCTACTCAGACTGTGCGCCATCACAAGTGTGTGTGTGTGTGTGTGTGTGTGTGTGTGTGTGTGTGTGTGTGAACAAACCAGTCTATTCGATGTAGTCGAACGTAAAATCGTAGCAGCTTCCCACCCGGCGACCCCTCCCATTCTTCAGTTCAGCACTCACACCCAAACCCTTTTCGAGGGAGAATGCGACTAGCGGCTCGTCGCAAATCAGTCATTTGTCCCCATCATCGATTCAGACGGGTTCGCGTCATGTTGCACAGTCAAGCCGATCATCTCGTTTTCGACCGCAGCGCACCAAAACTCGATGTGTGTGTATGTGTATTGCCGTGTGAGAGTGAGAGCGAGAGTTCATTTGTTATTCCGTCCGATTCGACCTTGACTGATGAAGTCGAGCCTGCGAGGTACTGTGTTTTGTCCGTCCGAATTGGTGCATCACGCAACTTTATGATTACAACAAGCAGAACTTGTATTGTGCTGCCACACTTCTAATCATTAACTGATTGTTGATCTCCTCATATGTTCTAGTTTTCGACACGAACCACCTTCAAAAGTGATTTGAATCATAAATCACCTTTCGTGTATCACTAATGAACAATTTACTTTTAATTCCTGCTTTTTCGTCAGTTTTCGAGTGGATGATGTCGTGCCTACGTTCTACGCCTTTTTCACCTAAAATTACCTTCGTGCCGAGTCAGTGTCCGGGTGTCATTTCAATCTGTCAAAGCATCACATCCATACTTCGGCATAAAAACGCTGACATTAGAGTCATCAAGTCCACTTACCGTTCAATACCATGGCGTTGCCTTCATGGTCATCTATCAGCACAATCATCTCCCAGCTTACTGTTATAAGGTGCTATAACCTACTTCAACCACACAAGCCTCAAAATCAATGACATCTTGCATGTTCGCTCAGACGCGTGCGCAGACACATTGCCGAGTAGCGAATTCAGCTGTTTCATTTGCAGTTTTATCCGGTGAAGCTGGGTCAAACGACAAAGCAAGATCACCCACTTACAACCTCATTTCACCACCGACCTTCTGAATCGTTTTCACATCTAACGCTTTGCTAGTGCTTTTTTGCACTTGACGCGATGAGTTTTCGCTTTATCACATTTATAAACCCCGGAACTGAGCTGTAAGGGTTTGAAGTCCTACCGGACTGTTCGCGGTTCGAGTTCTGACAGGGACACAAAAAGTACGCACTGCTGACGAGTCCCAGACAAGATGAAACAGCTGTCTAGTGCTCTCTCTCTGTCTCTTGGTTATCACAAACATTTCCATCGCATTTGAAACGCTGGAACTCTTCGCATGTCTGGCCCATCCACATACCTGAGGCGTTTAACCTGACTAAATGCGCTCTATCACCGCTTTCTCCGTCCATCTTGCATTGACTGACACGTGACATGTCTTCTGTTCGAGCGTCGAAAAATCAAACTAAAAACGAGTGACTTTCCCGCTCCGGATACCTTGACGATTTAGGAGAGCCCGGACTGAGATGGGCTTTTGAGATGTGATCATGCTTTATCGTTTAACACCATTTCACCGGATAAAAATGCAAGCGAAACACAGTTACATTTTTAATTCATCTATGCGTTTCCGATCTGGTGCAACACCGAATGTGTAGCTGAAATTATATCCTTATTAGACTACTCGTCTGCTATGTGGGTGCAAAAGTTTCGGGCCAGTAACATTCTTATTTTTATACTATAGAACAGTGAGAAAACTTACTTCTTCAGAACAGCGAAGGATTATGAGCCTGACTATGGTCAAAATAGTCATTTTGATTGTTTGATACGTTTCATGTGCGCCATGGAATCGAATGTGTAATGCGCATTCTTGCTTGCGTATTCATGACCGTATCCCAGTGGTTTTTCGAATGCAACCTTTACTAAATCAGTTGTTTCGACCCTATTGAATAGCTTTTGACTAGCAAGGATAAGCGGAGACAGCCCGCATTCGATCTGGTACATTTTACTCTGTGGCGTCGATTTTGACGAAAATTTGCATGTACTCGTTACACCAGGTTTGGCATGTCTGCGCAAGAGCATGTGCCATGTCTTTTGTTGTATAAGTTAATATGGCCAAGTCGATCAGTTCAGTTTCAGTTTTTACAACCATTAACCATGCACTTTCGTGCGCCGGTTTTGGTTACTGTCTTTTGGTTGCCAAGTCGATAGAGAAGATGTGGTGGTATGGTGGCATGTGGGGTTGGTGTTCAAATGGTTTCTCTTATCGACGCTGGCCACGGGGGCACTAGAGTCCGCCATACAATTTAAATAGAAAATCGCCTCACTGTCATCCGATTCAACCCCGCGCCTATCCTATCGCCTCAGGGTTTAAGTGACCCTTTTTCCATAACCGAGCAGTCGATCTTCGTCACGGTGAGTCTCGTCTCTGCGACTGATCATCAAACCAGGGTGTATAATAAAGATTCAACATTTTGGTTACCACGTTTCATCTTGCTCTGGGCCGTTGAAATGCTTTGCCATTGTTTTCAATTACTTTCAACGGCAGTAACATGATTCTGTGATACGAATCATCGAGAATTATAATTTTAAAGAAATACCGTATAGGAAATTACTAAGTAATATGTGAATACTGGACAAAATTCCCTGGAAGCGCATGACCGGTTTCGCGGTTCTTGCCGCTCGTCAGGTATGCGTATCCGGTAATCTTTTGTCCGTTCATTCATATACTTATACCCAGGAGGAGTATTTTCGTCACAATAACCTTGTTTGCACCACCTGGTAATTTTTAGATAGACAGCTCTTCGATAGCCAGTCCATTGAAGAATCAATACTATCAATCGATGTTTTGTAGGTGGGTTGGATGCTACTAACTGCAACTAAGGTGACTTGATCACCTTTATGGAATATTTCATAATAAGTGTTATATGATTGACTGGAGCGGCAAGAACCGCGAAGTTGGTCATGTCTTTCTAGGGAAATTTTGTCCATTCGTATANTAATGTTGCTATATTTGCTATATATATATATATATATATATATATATATATATATATATATATATATATATACCAAAATGACAAAACGTTGTAAACCGAGGATATTTAAGCGGTTTTCGGGATTCATTACTTGTTCTATGCTTGAGTTAAAAGGTTGCTATTATGTTCCATCTAGGCCTTATATTTTCTGTCACTTATTGTGTAACGGTCTAAGCTAGTGGTTTTCATAAGGGAACCAACGGTTCCCATGATCAATATTTTTATCCCTCGCTACCAGTCATCATATTCAGATACTAGTAAATAACTATGTAAGATAACGATGCAACTCGTATCCAGGGAGAATTCACCGTGGTGGATGTTTCTCTGATTTATAGGATCCATGAGCAGTGGTTAATGTTGTCTGTTGCTTCAGTTTTCGTAATTGATTGTTGAAGTACACATTCTGACTCACAGGGAATGTTTCACATCCATATACACTTACTCCGTGAAGTTCTCGTTATTCCTTCTATTGGTTATCGGATACCTGCCCAATCAAGGTTTACTCATCGCGTTGGGTTCGGTCTCCCCCCGGGGGATCTGGTAAATCCCTCTTTTCGTTGGCTTGAGAGTATGACATTCGTAATCGGTCCGTTGAAAACGAATTTGACGGTTTGATCGAGAATTGTATTCAGCTTTTGTCTCCCCTCTTATCCAACTAGTTTTATTTTCGTCGTTCGAGAGTTCAGCGCCGTTTTGATCAACCGCTCTCTCTCTCTCTCTCTCGCTAACCAACATATATCTAATCAATATATTGTATTTTATGATTAAAAAAGATATGTTTCTCATTCTCATTATGTTCTGGATGCACTGAATAAATGCAGGTTTTTCAAATCCCATTTTTCTCGGCAGCCGTTGGGTTTCCCCTACGTTGTGTCTGAAACTGTGGGGGGGGGGATGCGAGTCACACGCGGTCGAAATTTATTCCTCGTATCATTTCCATTGCCTCATAACACCAGCCAGGGGGAGGGTTCCATGTGTAACAAATCGATCCACAAAACTAATTTTATCTGTTTGGTCGGCGTTGTTGTTGTGTGTTATCAATCAGTCAATCAATCACACCCCTTATCACGAAGTGCATAAAGGAATAATTTATAGACTGTGCCGGTGAATTAGGAACGCGACTCATCAGTTATGCTTATCCAATTCGGTTGATTTTTCTGTTTGTTATTGTATATTTTTCCGCGCATCTGTCAGAATCCGATTTATACCAGCATCAGCAGTCCAAATACATCGATTGTTCAATCTGGAGCGATTAGGTCAGTCCGAACGACCGCCTCTAGTGCCCCCAGTGAGGTGAGTTGTATTTCGCTTGCTGCTATCGATTCTTTGGTTTTCCTCTCGCACACACACACACTATCTCTCGAGCTTCGAGCTCTTTTTATAATTTGTATGATTTTCTGTGCTTTTTATCCCCAAACATGCTTTTGACCTACATCTCTGGAGTAGTATAGTTCGAACCAGGCTACCGAGGTTACTGTATCCTACTCTGGAGAACTGTGCCTACATCGTGATGCATCATGCATAACCCACTGGTGAACTGGTAAATCGCTTAGAGAGCTTTTCCGATGTGACTTTACTGGACTCGTCGTTGTGTGCATCATGTTGATTGTTTCGTGTCAGTTTCTTCGAAACTCCACCAAATAGTGACTGCAATGTGTTATGTATGGCAACTTTCTCGTGAACATCGTGCACGATTTCAGTAGCTTTCCTCAGCTCGCTTTCGATCATAAGTACCGAGACTCCAGAAGCACACCACCCTATTTGGCTGATGGGCAGGTTTCGACGTTACACATAAAACCCAATGCTACCCTCTGTGGTTCGTCACCTCAAGCCCCAGGGCTTACGTTACCGATTATCATGGTGGTCCGCTTCTCCTGTTGTTTATCTAAACAATATGCATGGTAAAATTGCTAGTATTGTATTCCAAACTGTTTTCAGTTCATTAGACTGTCACGTTGAATTCCACTCTACTTTTGCGCCCAGTGACTAGGTCTCTTAAATGAGACTTCTGTTCTACGTTTGTTAAAGCTTCTATTTCCCTATAATCTTTTCTCGTTTCCATGTAATTCGTTTAACGAATTGATGCGGTTCGTTGTACACAGGCTAATCTGCGTATGTGTGGTATTGTCATGGGATTGATCAGTGTTATAACCGTACCGATTATTCTCGACGAGGTGGACCCCATAGGTGCACAGACGTGCTATTTAGTGATGGAAACCGGCAACATAAGCCCCGGAACTTGCAGTGGCCAATCACCAAAGATCCCACTAGGTTAGAGTGTGAGCAGGGAAATACATATTCACTCATTCATCATCGTACAACGCGAGATACAGTGAGCCGAACTTCGCTGATCGCTATCGAGCTCACAATATACACAAATAAGGTGATAAAGTACAAGATGGAGAGGGATCGGGTCTCATTGGAGAGAGGAAAAGAAATTGAACCTCTATGGTCGACACACAGAGTACGCAATCTAAGTGTGCATTCTGACCTGATAGGAAATGACAACAAGAACGCCACTGCTCTCGATTCTCTGCCATATCCTTCAGTGTCTCCAACCAGCCAGTTTTTTGGACCTCATCCTGGACGATGCGAGACACCTATTCTACCTAATCACTGTGCATTTCTGCAAGCCTCGTTTCCACGTCATCTGTTGACCTCCACGTGGTCTCTTCTAAACTGAAACCGTAACTGTTTATTCATTCCGTGCTGATTGTTTCCCGGTTCCGATCATCGTCACCTTAGTTCGACTGTCCTCGTTCTGATGGTTCGCTCCGGAGCAAAGCAGTTTTGCGGAAGTGGACTGATTCCCTCACAGTCTTGTGCTCACCACTAGATCGGACCGCCGTTGATAATTCAGTCGATTCTATGGGCTCCGAATTTAGTAGCAGATAGTGATATGCCCATTGCTCTCAGCGCGGCCAAAACATTGTCAATTTGTTTCTACTCTCCAGTTTTTCTGGTCACCGTCTTACTTTCAATCTCACACAATTTTGCAAATCGTGTTGTATAGCGCTGCAGATGGACCTGGCATGACCAATCATTTGGATGTTCCTACCCATTCCTGGATGAAAGTGGGCCGAGTCAGTCTACGCCGTCAACCGCAAGAGAAAGCTTGGGGTCTAGAACTATCAGGTACATCAATTCGTCAGTCATTTTTTGTGGTAATAAGGCTGAAACTTGTTCAGTTTCCTATTTTGAACATTCGTAATCTCTGTTTTTGAAAATATTGAGCTACGTGTCATGTACGTGTCAACTGGCTTCCAATTCGTTTCCTGAAATCCAGTACGTGTGTCG
>UZAN01041518.1:30835-42881 GCA_900618425.1 Echinostoma caproni
CATTTGATCTTTGCAACAGCTGACAACAAGCACTGACCGGCTGTTTCCTCCCTGTGGGAACTTCAAAAGCTCGCCTTTTGGGGAATGGGATTTGACCCCTTCATCTGAGAGCTACAGAATCGGTAGTCAAGAATTGTTTTTCAAGTTTCCATCCTTTGGGGTGTAGTTCAATCTTGCGTCAATTTTTTTCATGTTTATCATCATTCCTCTACTGGTCGTTTTGGCTGGCGGGAGTAGAGCCACTCACAGGAACAACTAGTTTTCCGAGACTACGTTGTGTTTGAAACGAGGCAAATGGTTGTCATTGTGGTTGCGTTTGCCAGTTGACTCCACATCACAATTTTTTTTGTTGTTGCATATTTGACAAACGTTATTGATTATGCAATAATTCCTAATGTTATCCGAGATTTCTATATGATTTCTGTATTTTTCCCGTCTTGATGCATCTGTTTATACTCAATGCATCTTTTTGGGGGATTGGGAGAGCGGGGTTTTTATTGTTTCATATTCTTTTTATTCTTATTTCTGTCATTCCGGATGAAAGCCATCAGGAAACGTACAGTCAAATGGTGAACAAGATGATTCGGATCCACTAATGAACGGTCCTTCATCAATCGCGGCCAACCGTCAATCGCGATCGGCTCATGAACTGTCTCCCGAATCTAGTCAGATGGACACACCGGAGCCATTGGTAATTCACTTTTCTACCGTTTCCACGCGCTGGCTTAATACTCGTCTTGTCCATTTCCATTTGACACTCCTGATCGGTGTTATTGCGGTTTGTGTTCTCAGTTCCTGTTGTAGTAATACTGGTCTTCACCGTTTGATTTCTTGTCTGAACGCGCTTACTCTCCCGGTCCTCGATGTTTGCGGTGCACGAAAGTTCGACATGGCCTCGAACATTCGCTCGTGACGGAGTTTTGTGCGCGGTAACACAGTAACGCGTTCACTAGCTTGTGTGTGTGTCTGTGTTGCGTGTGCTTACATGTTTCTGCTCACTGTTGACTCCAAGGTTTTATTTGTCTGAAAACAAACTGGAGCCACCAGAACAGTATCGATCCATGTGTGCGTGTCCACGCTATGCACGTTCTCACCAGCATCAGAGCTGATATGTGCTCGCCACGTCACACACATAGTTCAACTCAACTCACTCCCTCTACCCGTGTTGCACTTTCTTTCTCTCTCTCTGGATGACCAATACAATTACAAACTTGTCCGAAAAACATTGGTTGCCTCAAACCATTTTCGTTTGCAGTGTGCTTATATCACTTTTATGAACACTAGAAGGGCTCGGGGTGAAGCGGGGTACTTGTCTGGGCTCAGGCTCAGGTACAACAACGAATACAACCCCACAAACTGGATTCACAGGCTTCCTCGTGATGGAATACCAACGTCTTTTTCTCTAAAAGAAAGACTGGGGATTATCTCGAAGCTTCACAACTGTCGTGACAAACCAGCTGAGGCTATATTTCATTCTGGTACATTGGCATAAGTGCTCACCACCCGGAATTGATATTTAATGAACCATGTGTTGTATGTTTCTGTGTGCTAGCTGCGTAATACTTTCTGTGAACTCGTCAGTGTTAGTTCATACCTGGTTGGTTTGTGAACTAATGTGACCCCCATGCAAAGTGAACTGTTATATGTGGCCTAATTAGCATTTTGGAATCCGTCTTATAAAGAAGCTATAAGTTCAGCGGGAAAGATGGTTTTCGAAATGGGTGCCCCAGACTTTAGAACACGGTATACTCTGCGGCGGCCCACACCGACGAAGGGGTTTTTCTTTGGGAACCTTAACCGGAGCCTTCAACTCAAAAGTGTGATCCCTAAGGCAGTGGGGCATAAATTCAACGCGGGAGTGTGAATGAACCACCGGTGTGGGATCCTCTAGAGACCTGTCACACAGGACCTTCGGGGTTTCCGTTAACTGTGTTGTTCGGTGATGCGTTGATTATCGGTCCGCTGTTCGGGATCGGCCCTTAGTCTCATGCACTCAATGAGACAAACAGGACGTGGACGAGAAAGCACCTTATGGGCTGGGGGCTGCCCAGTTTGGGTGGGCGGTAGCTGTCCAATGAAGTGCGAAGACTCCCACGGTCGAGAGGAAGCCCCACGTATCCCGCTCCCACGTCCACCTAGCGGGGTCTTTTGCCCGGTAAACTGCCCTCACCGTGTTTATTTGCTTGAGTGACCTCTCCAAGGCCGGTTGTGGATAGACGAAGGAGGTGCCAAAATAGCTGGCTCTGTGAGACTGAGCTTTGGCTGGCCTCTATTCGTTGACTTTTCAGACATGATTGGATCTACGGCTGTGAAAAATCATCCTGTGTGGCTGGCAGGGTCCTGGAGGCACGCAAGCCATCGCACCACGTCAAGGTGCAGTCTCGCCTAATGGAAAGAAGTTATAAAGCAGAACTATGTTAAAGGGGAATATTCTGTTTGTGTAGTGTGCACATATGTAATCTTTTATGGTGTTCACCGTTTTCCTCATAAAACTTGCATTTATCCTATCTCCCGTTTTTTGATTCGTTAATCCCATGGCTCGAAGTTCCAACCTCACCCTTGCCATCCAATTTGAATGCTAGGTAGCTTTGCTATAGTCCGGTTTAATAGTACACTTAATCTGGTGGGGCCCTATGTGGTTTAACACTTCAGTTTCCGGGGCTTAGTTTGCCGGTTCCCATCACTGAACAACAGGTCCTCGCGATTGACGTCTACCCCGTAGGCTGTTCAGCTCACAACACGTGTGTAATAAAACAATCAAGTCTTTAAATAAGTGTGCCATCTTGGCTTCAGTCTACAGCCATATGTATTCGCCGTCCTCAATCTTATAACTGCCAGGTGAATGTGAATGCCTTCATCCTTCGAACCTGATTCATTCGTTGTCCATCTCACCACCGCTTTCATTCACGATGGAACAGTCGTTGGACCGTCATCCACAGCACATGTCCCAGCCGAACAGATCATTGCGCGCAAAGGCATGATGCGATCGCTGAAGCGGAGATTCTGCGGCGAATCTCGACCTTGGTGACTAGGTCTTGCCAACGTATTCCGGCCGTGCAACGAAGGTAGCGGTGGTCAAAGATACTTAGTCTCCCTACGCCTTCTGTTCGAACGGGCCATACATACCTTAACGTTGAAGCTACAGAGTCCAGTTATTCACACTGGGTATTTTCAATCCTGATTTGCTTCATCATATCTGCATTCGGGTGTACTTTTTGCAAACCTAGATGCTCCCTCCAACGTTTCCATATTAGGGTACAGATACCTGTGTGGAACAGATTGACGGGCTTAACGACAGCCTGACTCTTGCTGTATTCGTTCGTTCTAATCACTCAGTTGTCGAATAAACGAATCCAACTTTTGGGTGTCCGTGCCTGTGCGCGCGCTGGTGTATGCGTGCGGTTACGCACACACGCACTCACGCTCTTTTCTCTGCGTTTACGACTACCCTCGTTCCGTTCATTCGATCACTTAAGACCCCATTTTCGGACATGTCTTAGTATGTCATATAATTTGTTATTGAAATTCATCTTCACTGTCACGGTCGGCCAGTCACTAAGTTTTCATGAGTAAATTCGCGTTCAGTTACCAGTACACTGGAGTGCCGACTTTGTAATCCTTTTTGAATAGCGAAACACTGCACCGTCCGTAATTGTTTTTGCAGTTCGGATGTTTTAAAACTGGTCACTCCTAATCTATTTTTTATAGGGGAAATGAGCTTAGGTCACGTGGGTCACCTCAATTAGTGTCGGATTCAGTGACTGAACACCCGTTTTTGAGGGAAAAACTTGTAATTCAGACTTTCAAAAGTCGGTTGCTCGTAACTTGTGACTATCTCCGGAGTCATGATATGAAACCCAAACGATTCACGAACGGATCACTAAAATCGGTCGACGAACCCTTATTTGTTTCACGACTTACTAATTTCACACACACGCTCGGTGACTGGGTCTCGGTGTTGTCATCATTCTGTCGATCTCCCTCACGCTCTGAACATGCGGCTTGCTCGACCAAACAACTGACATACCTGTATGTGTGTCAACTGAACGTATCCCGCGGTACCCAGAACTTCCTGCCATGCAACCAAGCGAATGGTTTTCACGATCCGTATCTCCATGCTCTATTTCAGACCATTTTTTTCTTTGAACATTTAGAATTCACATTTTCTAACTTCTTTGAATAAGTTGGTTGTCCGTGGCTCATCAGCCAGGATCTATAGCTTCCCAGATTGTCATCTCATTTATTTGTTATTTCCCATTTTAACAGTTCCATCTTTTTCCCCCCATATTCTGTGTCCCAACCTCCCTCCTGTATTGTTATGGTTATTAATGTTTTGGCGTTGTGACCATGTTTTTCCGCAAGCCGGTGTTGAATGTATATACATGTATATAATATCTTCGTCACGAGGAGTTAGTGGCGTTTTCCCAACACCAGCAACTGTGCTAATCGATGCGCTCCGCGGTGAGAATTAGTCGTTGTCCAAATTCAAACGATGAAGAGGGTTTTCTTATTGTCACTAGTTGGTTCTTCGAATGTATTCGAAAATCCTCTGCACTGGGAACCAAAATAAAATCAGTTGATAAGTTCACTTTGGTTAGGCGACTTTTCCGCTTGTCCCTGTTTAACAATTTAATGAGAATTCGTTGAACTTCTACTTAACTGATAGGTAGTACCATGTGACTGTCTACATTCTCATAGTCAGTTGTCTATTCACATGTTGTTTGGTGTCTTACTGACATACAGACCAACACTCTGAGTATAACAAATGAATTGTTTTGATAGCAGATATTATCAGCCTAAAGTCACATGTGGCTAATTCGGTGTACTATTCTGTCGATTGTGTTTACCACTGAGTGTAACATCCTCGCCCTCCTCCCCCTATGTTCTCTTTGTGGTTCCTTTCTTATTTAGACTGAATTGGAATCTCGAGATGAGCTAAATGTTTTAACGCGTTCGATTCCATCGCCGGTGCATCGAAACGGCGGACAGACAGATTCTGGCGAAGAAGGCGGACGCACGGCCCTAGATGATCAGGGTCCGGTTGTCTCAGTTGCCTGTCCGGTAATTCGAGATGAGACCACATTGATGAGTGGTCGTGCCGCTCTGACTCCCTTGAAACTGACTAACGGGACTCTGACCAATGGAGGTATGGTTTCCCCTCTGCCACCACCACTCCCACCGCGTCGGTTTTCTCGCGAAACGAAACCGGTTCCAGATGAAATCGATCAGCAAATACCTATCGCAACAGGTAAGCGAGGGACCGACCAATTTACAATAGCACGCTCTTTGTCAGAGTTCATAGTGTATCTATGTTGGACAATTCCAATGTTTGTATCTTATTCGTGATTCTTCTTCCACGTAGTCGGACTTGTTGCAATTTGTTCTTGCTCTACCTGTGGACGTAATAGTAGATATAATATTATATTGTATTATATTATATTATCACTATGGTCATGTTCCTTCCGCTTCTGGTAGACTCATACGGAATGAAAGTCTATAGAATGCATCTTTGGCTCATGTATATGCTGTCTGATACCGGCGAAGTTGGACGTGGGCATCTACCGTTTATTTATGCAATTTCGTCAGCATAGTGGCCCGACCGGTCTCTTTAATCAGTCCTTTTTAATACTTTATAGCTGGATCAGCTGGACGAATGAAATCGAGACAAATACGAAACTCCAAGCTCCGTGCTTGTGCTATTTTCTTTCACTTTCAGTCGGATTGAAAATTTGGCAAAAAAAACGGTTTTTATGTTTGTTCGATGTAGCATATACGGTGCGATTGCTCCATCGTTTACCCTCGTCTCATCCCTCTCACTCGTAACCTTAAACAAGTAAATTCCCTCACTCCAACACGAAACTGTCTGATTACCAGCTTGCACGTTTTGTAATGCTCTTGTTGTCACGTCTAGTCCATCCGTGTGCTGATGGCACTCCTGCTGCACAGTCAAAGTTCACTGGGCCTGCCTGAGACTCACGGCTGTAAGAAGGGTGTGGCTTCTCGCTGAGGTTAGCTGTACACTCTTGCTGCGGTTTTTGTATTTGTAACTTTTGTAAGCATATATGCTTACATTTCAGTTAAGACCATCCGAACCATTCGACCGATCGGTCGTGTGATTTTCGGGCTGGCACAGGAGGATAGGTTCCGTATCCGATGCTGCCTAACTGTTGGTAGAAAATCACCCTAAGAGAATCAGTTGTGGAGCGGTGCGCCATGTGGGAAATTCCGAATGGAAATTGCTCAAGCGATGATGACACTGGGCCAACGCTTGACTCGTCTAAGATACACGCACTATTTTTCGAAGCGGATTCGGTAAACATATAATGATAATAAAACTTTGAACTTCTCTTAATAACGGACAACAATATCCTCTTATGTTGGCCCACGCAAAACTTTTCTTGTCTTTTCCCAGCTGGTTGTTTTCGCTTTGAACAATCTCGCTAACTATGTCGGAGATAGAATTCCGAAAGAAAGAAAGAACAAATATTACGGAAAAAAAATATTCGTATATGTTCTCCATTCTGCTGCTTACATAACAAAATCCGGTGAAGCTAGTTTTCTTCCACCTTCAGAATGGTAGTAGTTGAAATACTTTCGCACTGCGCCACAATACTCTGTTTATGCTCCTCAACCGTTCTCGGTTTTCGGGAATAAACTGATCGCTTTAGATATCCCCACAGAAATAAATCCAAGGGGGACAGATCAGGTGATCTTGCAGGCCATTCCTTTGGTCCTCTTCGGCCAATCCATCCGCAGTTAGATTCAGAGTCGAGGAAACTTCTCACCACCAGAGCATTGTGTGACGATGCACCGTTATGTTGGAACCAAACTGTAGTTCCAACGCCGGATAGCAAGTACCAAATTTGCAACTATGAAGCGCCTTAAACAATTGAATAAGCAAAATTGTGCAAATCATCCATTACGTCAAATATGCGTTTGGGTGTGAGCTCGTCGATGAATTCTTATGTTTCGATTTTAACTCCTCATGAGTAATATAATTAGCAACTCACGAGTCTGCTTCCCATAGTAACAAAATGTTTAATTTCCAAGAACCGCAACGAAATTTATCGCTTGATGCAACTATTTTAGGTGATCCAGTGACTCTGTACACACGCGCATATCTTCCCGGAGATGAGATTATCGTTTTCGACTTGCCCCTGACGGACGGATCGCAATTGGTGAGTGATGGAACTGTCACACCAACCGAATTGGTCACTACCCCGTGCAAAGTTGAGAATTTGGGAATCCGACTAGTCGGCTCTCGTATGCCGGAAAAAGTTGCAACCTATATTGGTGGATTTTGTCCCGGATCTATTGCTGCAAAATATGGGGTTCTGAATGTGGGCGATGAGATTGTTCAGGTGAATTTCTTTAATAATTCCCTTTAATTTCTAATATGCTAATTCGGAATCTGAAATGTGCATAAGTTAATCTGATGTCAACACACACACACACGTTGCTACTCATCGTTTTTAAGGAACTTCTTCAATGTATCTCATTTTTGGTAGGTAAGATTGCTGTGATACCGAATTGAATAATTTCCCTATTTTTTGTGCCTAGAAATACACTCATTATATGAGAGTAATCGAAGATTTTATTCCATTTCACAGAGAGAATTCATCGTGTCTAGAGCAAATAAAGCGTGAAGTGAAAAGATTCAAAACACTGTACAGTTTTTTCGACCTGGTTGAGTTTCATCAGCAGCGCGAATCCATCGACCCATCAGGGAATCAAACCTGGAACCTGTATACACGACGAACTCCTTCTTTAAAATTAGAGTTTGTTATAAAACTAGACTAGACCTATTTTCTTGATTTTCCATTTACTCATTTCTTGTTCCGTAACCGTAATTTAATTACTGTGTTGTGCTTTCAAAGCTTGTAAGTCTTTTCGCTTATCGATTGGCGCATTCTTAGCTAGATGACTTTCCCAATATGAACTAGGTCACAGTACTTGCTTTGTATTTTCTACTCCAGAAATTCATTTTTTGCGATAGTTATTGCAGTGCTTCTTGTCGCCTTATGTGTGGGTTATTTTATAGCATCTTCTGCTCTGGTTTCTTTATTCTCTACCGTCTTCAATAATTTGGTCATATTTTCTTTTCCATTCCCACAAAAGCTTCTTTTGATTATTGAAATGCTCAATCACTTATTGAGTTTCGTCAGCTCACTTGCTCGCTTCTTTCCTCTCCTCTCATAGGTAAGTGAATTCAGTGTGGTCGGCCTGAGTCGATTGACCGTTCGACGATGTCTGGCACGGGCCATAGCTAAATCTGTGACCAAATGGCAAACGAACGGGTCCGATCCGACTAGTCCAGCTCTCCTTCATCTGGTGTTACGAAGAAATCCGGTTCATGCAGAAATGATGGCTTCCACTCACAGTTCACCCGAACGGGAGCGAGGAAGCTTCTCCAACGACCAACTTAGTCCTCCGGTTGTCCCATCCCGTGCTGCAGTCTCTGGATCCGCGTTTGCAGAGCATGTGGGTACTCAGGTGAGCAAGAACATGTGTTTATATATATATATATATATATATATATAGCACTTACTGATTGTGATGGACTAAATATTTTCTTTCTGACTAAATTCAGTTTCATTACATTTATCACCTATATTAATGCTTCAAGTATGGCCAATTTTCTCTTATTTATTTTGATCTACGTGGTTTCTGGACTACGTGATTGTTAGTTAACTATACGTGAACTTGGTTGCCAAGATAAAGCAATCTCAACATGAAAATCGCAAACTTTTACAGGTATGAAAATAAATTATATTCTAAAAGGAGTTACCTAAGAATTATCCCCTATAAGCCCGGATGTCAATGTGATTAAAAATCTATTTCCGGTTTTGGAGAGAGAGGTCAATCTGCTACTTGTATGTTGGAGGTAAAAGTGCACAAAATCGAAAATAACTTCATAACAACGGTGGTGGATTCGATGTCGATGAGATTCGAAAACGTCCCAAAGAATAACGGCAAGGCAATCGACTATTAGTGTACACACACACACACACACTCGCATCCTGCTTTTTTAACCCATCTTCTTTCGCGTTTGTGACACTTAGACCGCTGGACAGATCGGATTCCCGGATGCCACCAATCTCGTGCATCGATATCCGGTCGCTCCTGAGGTTGTAAAACAGATCGCAACCCGTTTAAACGAATCGCTATTCGATCTGGATGTGTTCGACGTGGAACTACAGCGGGTATGTTGTGAACAGCATTTGTATAGCATCAACTCCACCTCTTGCTTGCTTTGCTTTTCTCAAATGTGTTCTCTTTCTTTCCGGTTCCCTAAAAGTGTTCGCTAAAATTTCATTCCCACTTCGACAAAGACACATTCACGAACAATGAGTGCAAAAAAGAAATATGTGGAAGCGGATTATTCATGCGGTTTTACAATAGACTTACTTGAAACCCATCTTCCTTCGTGTGAGAAAGCATTCTAAATAGAGCATTGCTAAGCTTCGTTTAGTGCCAAAACCTAACGTTTGACTTTGCATATTCAATACAGTTGCACATGTCCAATTGATCAATATTGAACTGATTTGTTGAGAGTATCAATAATGCTTTGAAGTGCGTATCTCACAGTAGGTTTAGATCATTGCAACTTTACTGTTAATGGTTATCAGATTGGAATAGAAACTCAGCCAAAAGTAATGAAATTCCTTTTTTGCAGGGCAACAGTAAGATCTCATAGCGAAATTGAGATGTTTGTCTACAGTAGCAGCCCTTGTATGTCGTTTTGTAATAGGCTGTCACACAATGAAATTCCAGCAGTAGTGCTCAGTCTATCAAGGGGCTGCCAAAGAACAGAAGATAAAGGTGAAGTTCAGTTGCAGTGGTGACTGTAAACGTGCGATCTGAACCCGTGAACAAGCACCACCCAGTGTAGTATACAACCAAAGGAATTGTGGAACATTCCAGTTCCGTTGAGTGTGGAAAAACGAACGCCTTGTTTGACCAACACATTGGATTGGAAGAAAACCTCCGTTGATTGTTTTCCATGATGACTCCTACACTTCTTGTGAAGTATATTCCCGTTGTGAGGATAGACTTGACAGCGGACGGTTAAGATAACCATGTGCGTTCTGAAGTAGTAGAATTGCATTCAGATCATTTTCAAGGGTTCATTTCACGTGTGATTTTGTTGATGGGACATATGTCTATGCGGGTTAAGTAACCAGATTAAGACTTCATGTCGATTGGATCAGACAATTTTCCTCAGTGAACTCATTTATTCACTGTTTGAGACATTTCGGTCGCTCAAACTACTATCATGTTTCTGATCCGAATGTGGGAAACAAAATGCCGGAGGGAGATGCACACAACAATAACAACGATAACGATGCTGCAGGTTTTATCTATGAGTAGTAAATTTGATGCTCTATCCTTAATCTTTGTTCTTCATTCACGGGTCGTGCAGAAATAATGTAATGGAATAATTATGGAAAATAACTAACTAACTTTCAAAAAAGAAGTGCTAAGGGGAGGTGAGTGAAATCGAAAGCAATAGGGAAAGACGACCATACGAATCGGTTTCTGTTGGGGTTTCCAAAAGTTTTGCTATACATTTCATTGTCACAGCAACGATGCACACGGTGAAAAAATTGTTTCTGTTTAAGAAATATTCAACACTTATACCAAAGCGACCGAATGCAAATTTTGCGGTCATTTGTTTCGTGTTCGACTATACATGAATGTATATTTGTCCAAGTATGTGCAATCGAAGGTATTTTTTATCTCGTTTCTCCTTAGCTGACATAAATCTCTCATTGCTCGACACACTTTCATTGAATTTTTTGCCAACCAGATACCATCCTCATTAGTTCGTCGATATTTTCTTTCCTCACAGGACAAGGACGGATTTGGCATTTTTATCGTCAATCTTGGACCGAACGATGTCCCGGGCGTGTTTGTTTCTGCACTGGCTCCGAACGGTGCCGCGGCTGAGGTATGCAACAGTCTGGAACGTCTGGTTTGAATACATCACGTTTTTTCATGTGACTTTGAACGACTCACCAGTGGTATTATCTGCATGCTTCGATATGTGTATTGTTTGATTTCATCTACGCCTCCGGTTTGGTATGATTTATTGACCTGACCACGTGGTTGTCTGTATATCGTCCTCACCCACTGTTTGTTCCGATAGTCCGATTTATCTGTTATACATGTTGTGTAAGTGACAAGTCGGTCGCATACAAGTTTTGAAAAGTTTCACTCATTGGTTCTGGTCCCCTCTTCTGGAAAGTCCGAGCACTGCCGGTTCAATTCCCGGCACGCTTGATCACCGATGCGACTAAGCTCACATGGTCAACCAGCATGCGATCCGTTGTATGAAGTTTCCGTTATTGGTTGGAGTTCTTGCTCGGGAATCTGCCCTGTCCCGATAAAATAGTATCTTTCTTTTGGTTTATACCATCCACGCAACTCTTATTTGTGACTCCAAAACGCTATGTCCTGGATAACCGCTCGACAAGCTGGCTAAACGGAAGATGGCAAGATTCATTTCTTGTGGTACAGCTGGGGTCATGCATGTGGAACAGTTTCCACAGAGTGCGGAAAGCGAGATTAGTCTAGATTCAATCAGAGCAGAAAACCTTGGTGTCTTGTGGGTTGCACCAAACCGTGTGGCGTGACTTGTAGATAGCACAAATTGTGCCGATCTGAAAACGTTTGGAAACCGTTCAAGTCCGATGTAGAGATCACGAGACTCTGAAATTCGGTATTGTACAAAAGTCGATGCCGAATTTTGGAACTAAGATCCATCACGACGAAACTACACCTTGACGTGGTGTGATTCCATGTGCACCTCTGAGACCCAACGATCTGCGTAGGATAGTTTTTATCATGCTTAAAAGATCAGAGGTCATACAAAGTTCAGTTTCCAGGTTCGGCTTGAGTTAAGGCCTCAGTCAGTAAAAAATAGAGCGGTAATCGATATTAGTAAACGGGCCTCCATTTCGTTTCATCCGCTGCCTTACGGTTGGGTTCTCGTCAGAACTGAATTCTTTGGTGGAGAACCTTAATGGTTTTCCTGCTTAGTGTT
>UZAN01041519.1:13792-55306 GCA_900618425.1 Echinostoma caproni
CTGGAAGACACTGAATCAATACGCAGTACAACCTCTTGATCCTAAAGGATGTCTGGGGATGACTGATATTTGGCACACCTCCCGGACACTGTGGCGCTATCTATGCTCTTGCGACTTCAACCAACGAATATCGAACGTAATCATAAAGGTCCTGTTCATTACTGGCTCGCCATATCTGATCNGATCTATGACTTGATGTTTATAGAACTTTATGAAGATGATGGTCTGGGTATCCAGTTTGGGAGAAAAAAACAATCCAACATTTACTTTTGTTCCAGCCATATAGGATGCATAGGTTACTGGTTAAAAATAGCCCAGCTCTGGGAAAGAAAAATTCTTGTGAACTTATGCTCTCGTATTGAATTTCTTGAGCATGTCGAATAGGTATGTATTGTTTGGCCGTATAACGCATTTTCAATTTAAGCCCCAGATACATTTAAGAGAATGTAGTACCGATGGTCCACGTTATCCGACTAGATTGCTTTCGTTACCCTTTTGCTGACACGGTATCGAAGACATTTCTGTCCTGTCCTTGTATTCTCACGTCCAAAGTGGAGCAAAATCGTTACACGGTGTGATGAAACGTTGTTGTGACTCATCAATGAACATGGATAGTACACTCTCTTATATACTACTTATTTTATAAACTCACATTGTAGCTATTACGGTTTTACTATTTATTGCCCATCTGGTTGGGACGCAATGTGTTGGGATGGTGAGAATGATTTTTATCAAAACAGAGCATAGGAATAAAATAATCTTCTCTCTTGAAAGCCGACAACTTTGATTTCAGAAAAGAGCGGTAGTTACCCTACTGATTATGTAGGCTGCATTGATGACACTGTTACTTGATGTGGTCTTTTAAAAGAAGCGAGTCTGGGGGATATAGACCTACTTTTCACTTCCCGTCAACATTTAAATGCCACAAAAATATAACAAGGCTAAGTATATTTGGATCGTGAACATACTTTAATGGACCGAACCGTCGGTAGCGAATTTCGCGATTTGATGTTTTCTGCCTTCATGTCTAAAATGGATGGATTTCACCTAGTATACTAATATAAATGTTTTGTTAGAATGTCCTATAGGGATGTTCTATTGGGATATTCCCGAGGCGATCAGCGGTGGCTGAAACTACGATCAATGCCGTGAGCACAAAAGAATTGGATCGACTCAGCGCAACTTGCAGCGAAATTACAAAATCCAAAACTGCGTTTACAGAACATCATCCACTTGTAACGACGGGAAGCACCTTGGACTTTGTCTAAACCTCGTCTCAGGAAAACAAACCTATGGGATTAACTTAGAACAAACTTCAATTCGCTCGTGGTTTACATACGGTGGACTTGTGATTGATGGTTGGTCCTCAGTTGAGGTTAACCATCCTTAGAGATCATTATTCCCGCGAGGCTCTATGAGACTGGAATTATACGTTAAGTCACTCGCTGGAATTGATCGAATTCAGTGTCCACAATACCGATTTCGGAAGATCAGGAATGATTATTTATTGCTGTAATAAATAGTTATGCTCAATGCAACATTCAATGGTACAGTTAGTGCGTTCACAAGATAGCTATTCAACAAGAAATGTCTCATTATCTTATTTAACTCAAGCCAAATTAACCTAATTAGATGCCGATGTATGGGATGTTTACAATAAACTTTCACAATTATACAGTCAATCTCCTACTATGTCGCACACCACGGGAATTCGAAACAATGGGTGAATTCCAGAAACTGTGACATAGTGTGTCATTCAGTGGAAGGTGCTGTTACGTAGTAGGAAAACTCAGTCGGGAGTTTTATGACAAAATAAACCGGATCAATGAAATGTACATTACTTCTGTTACATATTCCCAATGTTTATAGTTATGTACTGTTTATTCCTAACGGAACTTAGACATACCGTCCTGAGTATCCTTTATGCATCGAAGACACTGAAATCTTTATGTTGGACTAACCACAAAATTGAGTACATGGTGTCCACTATAATCTACAACTGTTTGACTATTACAATCATAAAATAAATATCAACTCATTCGATGAAAACAGGAATGAATCAGGTCGAGCAGGGGGACAAGAAATCACATTCGACGGAAATCATGTAATTTAAATAATTGAACTATCTGTTACGGGGTATAATCAGTACATAAACTTCTTTCTCATATTCCAAACTGATTGCTCACTGTGCAACCTATTCATGATTTTCTGGTGAAAAATGTGTAGCATTAACTCAGTACACATCTACTCGTTCGTTCGCTTTTGTTGATGACAATGCATGTTACGACCGATCGATAGATTCGTTACGGTCAGCGTCGGTAAACGTAAGTGACGGATCAAGTTCAACACGCGATGTACAAATTAAAATTGCATCGCTGAAACAGTCAGGGGTGCGTCACACCCGGATTATGATGACCTTTGGCCAATGACCTGTCTCATTTCATCCGAGCTCTAACAAAGACAAGTGAGATTAGCGTTCATTTATTCACGCAGGCGCGTCTGCACGACGGCGTTTATCGATCGCTTGGATCTGATTTTACACCCCGGGTCCCCAGTCAATGGCGATTATTGTTCACTTGTGCGACAGAGCCCATCGATAGACCGATGGGCCGTGACTTTGGTGACTACTGAAACAAAGAATTGCGGGGAAAATCTTTGATTCGAAACGAGGCAACTTCTTTTCAAAAATATATTCAGCAATAGACACAGAGAGTTAGGTATTGAATCACATTGCACTCATCCTGTGGTGGCTGCATCCAGGGCTGATTCAAAGTGGGTGTGAACCCAGCTTTTATGATGGCGTCGATCAGTACGTGCGGATCCACAGACACCCGTTTTCTGGATCAAATGCATGCCCATGAGGATGACCATTTCGGATTTTATTCTAAGTTGCTCATCTTCGATCAAAGACAAAACGTATTCCAGTAAATGTTTGCGAAACGAACATTTAAAATACCACACCACACCCTTATCCACTGATTGTAACATTGAAAACCAGTTAGGAGGCAGCCAAACTGATTTGAATACTGAGGCTTTGTTGTGGAGAGGGCCGTTATCTATCAATAGTAAAATTGATCTTCTTTAAACAACCATCCGACAGCTAATTGTAAAATGACGCAGAAATCAACCATGGGTTCTTTGAAGAATTATGACTGCAAGGAGGGCTTTTTCTATCCCTACCTAGGAGATATCGTTGAGTTTGAAATTTTCCGATCACCAACGGTAATAGCCTTCCACAAAGTAACAGTAACATGACTCTTTCTTGGGATCTCTTGCATGGAGAAACTGTTTTTCCTTTGAGAAACAATGTTCTTCCTGGGAGAGGCTTGTAATACATGCTTGTAATACATCTGCATTGCAAATATCACAGTCGGCGTATCAATAGCTGAACTGCGGTAACCCCGCTCGAAACGCGTCCACTGTATCAGGTGGCGCTGCCAAACGTTCACCTTAAACGTATAAAGTAATTCTCATGCGTAGTTAATTGTCTCTTACCTTGTAGGATTGAAAAACACATCTATCTGACCAAAAACGAAATCAACTTTTGGAAACCTTGAAGTTACGATGATGTATTCTTTGTGCTAACAGAATTACGAATGATGCTCTCCATTATGGGGAACCCAATGTGTTTTTCACTCATTTCAGTAAACCAAGCCAAGGTTGCCTCATTCTCTGTCTTTTACTTTTCGTTCGTTTTCAGGCAGCATCTTTCCTGAGATACTCTAGCGTTTACAAGTTATACGACGGTGGTTCGATGGGATATAATACTGTAAATAGTTTTTCTTGAAATACTAAGTGATTCGGTTATGGAGCTCTGATTTGCACATGGCTGATTCAGCATTTCCGACATCTTCTGATCGGTAGGCGATCGCACATTTTGAAGTCCAGCGGCAATCTTCGATTGTTGGCATCGGTGTGTCTTCCTCGCAAATAAACAGTAAACAGGGTCATGCGCTTGTCACACTAGGTGAAACGCCATTGGCTGAGTGCGACATTGCAGAGTAGGTATCAGGAATTACGACATATTGCATGATCAGAAGCTACGTTATTACGTATACGTTTGGTTTGGGTTTTCGAAAAAGTGGGAAGATATTGGAAAATGCGACTTCTCAAGGGTGCGACATAGCGGGAGGTTGACTGTACCATAGTTACACAGGAAACATCATTACTTACTGGGAGAATATTTTGTGTACGATGGACTCAGTTTTTAAAATTCTGCTGAATCCTTCCGGTCCTGTACATTAGGAATTGAAACGTACGATGGAAACTGAAGCAACATCGGAGCAGCCACATCTAGATTTTGGCTAAAATGGTCTTGATTATGATTAGGCTCGACAGTCGGCACTCAAAATGAGTAGTAAATTCAAATGTGCTTTTTAACATGAAGAGCAGTTCTAAACTCTATTTGGTCAATCAGAAATCCCTTCACTTGGTATAAGCTGGCTGATGAATTACAACATGCACGGATTGTCTTCCTCCAGAGCAAAGATCCGGAGTGCTCGGTGGAATCTTATAAGTAAAGAGACGTGGCTCTTGCTAAACAATTCACTGGTGAGCGACAGTCTGTGTACATCTCTTCACCATTTAAAGTTGATATTTTGGCACAGATTTCGCATGACTGATGCTCACACACTACCAACAAAACGTTTCACAACATCCAGCTCCGAATTCAAACCAAATCTAGCCCTTCAGTGTTTTTCATTCAACATATTATGCACTGAATTTTGTTGTCTCAGTCTGTGTGTGCTCATGCACTCGCTTATGAACAGTATAGTAGATTGGTCGCAATAACAATGCACAGTGACTCTTTTGGTTTGCTGTCCCTCTATGACGTCTGTTCTATGGTGTGTTCAGGAATTCTGTCTAGATTCGTTGTGTGATAAACCAATGGCACTTGACACGGACAATTTCACACTGATCCTCTGGACGGGTGCACCACTGAACGGATTCAGGTTTGAAATTATCATGTACCAGATAAGTGACCCTACGAAGATGTTGTTTACCGGAACATTCTTATAGCATTATTGAGTATATAATAGCAATCGAACGGCATGCTTGCAAACGGAACAATCTCAAATCTAACACCTCCATTATGGTAGACCAAAAAGAGATGCCATAGTACCTCTAAATACAATTGAAAATAGAAAAAAGCGCTAATGTATAATCAGCATAATGCTGAGTGGCATTCGCATAGTTGCACAGAATCTATGACTGAATTAAATTGTCCAGATGTCCGCTTCTTTCTGACCTCGAATTGGCACAGGTAGAATAATGATTATTAAAATCACAAATACCCCTGAAATGTTTTCAATTTATTCATGAAGAATATTCTTTTATTAAATAAGTATCACTGGATTAACGGTCGTTCGATCATCATGTTGAATAACAGCTGAATGATTTGCTTACACCGAGCCGTTACCTACACTATTCCATTCAGTTCAAGTGGTCGCTGTCGAATACAGCTAAACGCCGGTTGTCTTGAATACCGTGTGGTATGAAGCTAAAGAAACCTCGGGGATTCAAAGTGTCAGATCCGAACAACTTTCGGAGTTTATCGGAAAATCGATGCGCCATGTCCTAAGGTTGATTTGACCCCAGATAACGCCCGATCCCACAGACAAACATTGCACAAACGGACTTGCCCAACGCCCAATCCGGATCAGTGACGTATACACAGACACGGACACAGACGTACATGCAAATGCACACACACACACACACACAATGCGTGACAGGTTATTTGGCGAACTGTTTCTGATTCATTCGAGTGTAAAATCGCCTTGATAAAGGTTACCCACGGTAACCGAAACATCGTTTTTTTCACCTGTACCTGTACATCGCTGTGTTTTCAAAATGACAGCTTATGTAAAACCTCGGTGATGTTGATGATCTTAGTTCGCGAATTATGATTAGACTAGTAGAAAATAAAATACAATCCCTTTTGTTCGAACTCATAGGGCTGGACGTATTACTTTCTTTCGAAATGTGTTTAGACAGAACACTGGAAATTGAGCAGTGACAGAAAACACTTAAATGCATTCGATTTGTTAGCCCCAGCACATCGCCCATTTAGCATTAGGCCATGACTAATGGAATCAGTGTTGTCTGGGGGAATCAGAATACAAGCTGCGTGAATCGGTCAGAGACAGTTCATATTTTAGACAAAAGCAGAAAACAATATAAGAGGGAAAGAGGTACGACAAAAGGGAAAACGTTCAGAGACAAGAATTTAGAAACTGTTGAACCAATTGGGGCAGGAAATTATGGAGAGAAGGTGCCAGTAAAACTTGCCAAAATCCGTTGGTGCATAAAGCAATATTCGAAAACAAATAAATCCATATTTTATCTGATCTCTGTAGGACATTTATTTATCATAAACTAATCAACGGAATTAAACGAAAAAAGCAGTTATTCAAAAGGAATATTTTGTAATTACACTGCTATTCTTTTATTTTATTTTAAGAGAAGAAAAACGAATTCAAAAGAAGAGATTATACCCCAAATCCTTTGAACATCTGCTTTGAATAAGGTTACTTAGTAATCAAACATTTGTTGCCAGTTATAATTTACCTTCAATTACTATTTATTCAAATTACAGATATGAATCAGACGCGTGTAACAATCTGACGTTGGAGTCTCAGTCACGGGCTTGGATCCTATTGGATGCTAATGCCTCACATCAGACGCAGCATATCTAGGAAAATATCCTATATTTTCGCTTTGATGTTATCAGTTTTGGTCTTCCTATTTGCACCTTGACGGAGTGATACCGTTGGTTATGCAATAACCTGGTCTTGTGTCCACTTCACAGCACTTGCACAAGTCAGAAACTGAGTCGTCATTCGAATACATCTCTTTTGAATAATTTAGCTTTAGGCTTCAACTGTGTGCTAGGCACGTTTGGATGTTTCATCCGGTTAGAAACGCTTATTCAACGAAACACACACCCGAATGTCAACTTTTAACTTTATTGGATCATGTTTTCGGTTCCTTCAGTCATTTGCATCCAAAAATTTATCAATCTACTTAATTTTGGAAATTTCCATTATTGTCTTATTTACTTTACACTGAATGAAAAAAAGTACATAAGTTACTAAACATACATGCATCGAACAGAAGAATCTTCCACATGAAGCAGTACCAATTCGTCAGAAACAATGCACCATATTGACATATTTGTTTTCAATTCTCAGTTCTCATCAGAGCAATCGTCGGTGAATGTCTGAAGACATCCGATATTTTGTGCTCTTACCTGGCTCAGTCGTTGCGCTCAGGTATACAAAAACTTTTATTGCAGGCAAATAAAATTAGGTCAAAGGAAATGCAACTATTTAAATCCGAGCCAAAAGTTGATTACTGAGCAATCAGATATCTCACTCGAGTAGCGCATAAATGACGCAAACCGCGACGTTAATGCTTGTTATTCCTTAGTGTAACCCCCCTGAAATTAACCATACTGGTTGCCAAGACGTTAAACAGATATCCTTAATTCCCGAAACCACATTGCAGTTGAATCACCGGGACAACATTTTTAGATGTTCTATAGCTTATATCCAACAGGAACATGACAGATTTCAGTTTTGAGTGATTGTTCCATTATATAAAAGAAATGTTCGATTATACTATTTCACTATCAAACTGACCGAATAGAAGTAGCATTTAAAAAATGTTATAGCTACTGAAAGAACTGTTACAATAAACGTTTAGTCGATGATTAATCCACATTATTCGTTGCTTACAGATTATCAACGTAGGTCCATCCTAGCTGCCTTGCTTACATTGTGTACGGATAGATTGGCCGCCACCACAGCAGTGGCTACAAGTCAATAAGGCGGGATCAAATTGATTCAGTTGGCGAAAGGCCAGTGCAGTGGTAATGTTCAAATGCGTAGCTAGTTTTACTTCGTTTTTTCCTCTTTCATTCAGACGTTGAATACCATTTTTCTTTAATACGGCGAATGGGGTCTAACATTGGTGAGTTACCGTTCTTGCCCAGTTTTATCCACTCAATTAATTTTCTTCTTCAAATGTTTGGCTATCAGCCTCTTTATATTAGGTTTGAATCTGTACTGGCTGAGGTTAGATAAGCCACGTCTAGTTGTGCGATCCCCGAATAAAACGCTCGGATGATGGTGAACAACACACGCTTTTATCAGCAATTTTGTTTCAATTTGACAAACTGACTCACCTGAGGAAGAAGTGCTATCATGAATATCAAGACCACAGTGAGTAACAGTCGTGTCATTCGTGTCTCCGATTTGTCTCGTTCCACCATGCTGCTCGATTGTCGAGAACTCAACACACTGGATGTTCGTTTGACGGACTCGGATGTGACACGTTTGCTGTCCTCCGCCGATAGCAGGGTACGATCAACAGTTTCCATTTCAGGGTCAACCGGTACGCTAAGTTTGCGCCCGTTTGTGGATGAATTCACATTAACTTCTGATAAAATACTGGAACAGACTCGAGGAGATTTCAAGCGCCGCATTTTCGCATTCTTTTTCTTGATCGTGATTATTATGATCAGACTGAGAATTGTGAGCGCAACAAGTGGCAATAGTTTAATGAATATCGCGGTATTCCAGTATAAATACCCAATGAGGGTGGGATTGTCAATGTAGGTCACCATGTATGATTCGGACGGTTTGAGCGATTCGCCTTCTTCTCCAACACTCCTAACGATGTGGTGGGATACGGCACACGGGATAGTCAACAATGTGCTAACTGTCAGGACAATCATGACAGCAATTTGTGCACGGCGCATAGAACATAACTCCTGACATCTCATCAGATATCGAACATATAGGACACGGAATGACGCTAGCACAACCACAATATTACTGGAAGCTGAATGGAGTAGGTTTTGCAGATTGATATGTACCAACATGAACACTGCCCAGTCGTAACTTGCTGCAGTCATATGATTGCCGACAAGAAAGTATGCTGCGAACGGGACGTAGGAGGTCATTAGCAAACCGTCGCAAATAGCCAATGCCGTGAGAAGGAAATTGATCGGGGAAACCATACTAGGTTGATTCAAAACTATGACGTTAAATATGTTGGAGAGGACACCCAAGGGGCATAGAATGAGGGCGACGTAGCCATGAATTTGACCGTACCCACGACCGAACTGTTCCAGCAACGGAAAAGGCCGACATCCGACTGTATCGTTGTCCACTTGTGTTACCGGTGTATCGGTGGATACATCCCAATTGAACAACGGGTGAGTCGTTGTTGACTCCATCAGTCAGACGCGGTTTGACCGTCAAGCTTTGGCAATCGGGGCTGGAGAATAGATGTAAGTGAAAGACTGACAAACGCAATCCATGATATTTATATTGATGAATAACACATCGATAAGGAGATGTCCCCGACGTTTTACGTATGATTTTGACTAGTGTGGCTACGAAACGTCTGCGAACAGCGCTTCCGGTTTCAGTTATTCACCTGAAGTATCAATACTAATTCAAGCTCATGGGAATCGTATCCACCTTGCATTTCCAACGCTATCAAAAGATTGTGTCTCAATCGAAACTGTGATAAGTGGGAACCTTTTCGTGATCACCTAATGTATTCAACTGCATTACTGCAGAAGCCTATTTATTGCCCTAGTTGAACTATCATGCAGAAAACTTCATTAGCAGGATATTCCGATTAGGTCTGTATAAGAATTGCTCTGTGATTTAAATCGGTGAATTTCCAACAGTTTACAAATATGTACAACAAACGTAGTCACTGAGAAGTTGAATAAAACAAATAAGTTCGATGAAGTAGCAAAGTAGTGATTGTGAGGACAACAACTGTAAACTTCATTTCTCATTGGGATACATTACCTTTTTCTTTTCTTCACCTAATTATGTAGAGGAATTTATTCCGATTCTGCTGCTTAGAAAGATGCAAACATTGCATCGAATATAAATGAACTATTGCCTGGAAATTGGTTCCATCAATCAACGAGATCAATTCACATTTGTGTGGTAGATTTCTCTTCAGTGGCAGGCCTCTTCCTGACCAGTTTTGCGTTTAAACTTCATATGTGCCATCATACAGTGAATAAACAATTCAAAAAATGAATGGATAAAAAATGATTAGGCATTGCTTGAAATAATGGGTTTGTTTTCAGAACGTAGCCATAAAATATTCACGATGAAACAGTAAATGCGAATCGCTGAAGCGTAAGTTTATAGCGGTTTGGTGTTCCCAGAGCTTGATGCGTCAAACAGGGAAATAGCTTTACATATAAATGTGCAGCCGATCTGTGAACCACATAGCATAATACTCATTTCTGCGTCTGTTTTGTAGGTGTATATATGTAGTGAATGAACACTAGATCGAGTTTACAAAGATTTATTTCAAATGAAGAAGTAAACTGTATGACGCTTCCCCTATATCTGTTAATGTTTTGACATTATATTGTATTGTATTGTATTGAAGTTAAAGCGTGTTACATACAATTTTCAGCCAAAAAGTAGACAACCGTTGCAATCGTAGTAAAAAAGAGGTGACAAAGTGGTACGTAAAACGTACAAAAATATGACTTAAATACTAAATGCATTAGAAAGCTCAAAGCGGACACTTTCTTTGTCAGTCAGTATCCGGGCAAAATAGGGTACCAAAGAGTTTCTGTATGCGGATATGCGAGACGGGATAAGTTTGTACTTAGAACGGGTGGAGGGGTGGGATTTACATGCACATAAGTCAATGTGTAAAGAATGTATGCTATCAGATAGGATATCGTCAGCAAACTTCAAGCACGCATCGATAGGGGCATTACACATATTGTCAATCAGAAAAGTTAACGGAACTTCGGAGACACGGTTGATCATTGAGAGACCATGCCTCAGTGACTTGAACTCAGGCTTCAGCAAACCAGGGAAATTTACAGGGGAGCAGTAAAGAGGTGTAGAGAAAACACACTGTTGAACAAAGGCATCTATCATCAACTAATCAGAACAGAAGTGGCGCAGCTTTCTTATCTGAAAAGGGAGAACTTTCAGTTTACGAGCAACACTTTGGGTCTGTAAGAACCAGCGAAGGTTAGTCCCAAGTGTGACACCTAACTAATACACATCGGCTTTCAATCAATCTGTGCATTGTTGGAGAAAGATGGTAACCTGTTTAGGGAAAATGTATTCAAGGTATTTTTCGAGAGTAAGATTAAGACCGGATGAAGTGAAATGCTAAACGAGGTGAGGTAGGTTTGTGTTATTTTCAAACAGCTGTGATCGGTTAGCTACGGACACAGAAATGGCTATATCATTCGCATATTTAAAATGTGAATTCACGGGTGATAAACTTAAAACGACTTATCTCAAAAACTGAGCAATATCTGTGAAAGTATGCTCCCTTTCGTTATAGATATGATGTCACAAACAGTGGCAGTGCGTTAGTGAGCTACCACAGTTTTACGTGTCGGGTTGCGCAGTCATTTGGACTAAGTTGTGCAAAGGATACAGTTTATGTTTACCATGATTTTCCGTACCACAAAATGAAAGACACGAATGTAATAAGTTTTAGGTAACTCAAAGCACTCACTTTACTAAGGTAGTGAAGCTGAGTAAGACCTAATACCTTACAAAGTGTGCCTTGTATCCCAGTATTTATTACACGTTTTCTAACTGCACGCATTTCACTGGGAAAATGTCTTTTTTTGTAACTACTTTATTGACTCAGTATCTCTCCCTGCGCAACTGAAAACGCATCTGATGTATGCGAACGACCGTTTTGTGCATCGCGGCGAGTGCACCTGATTTCTTGAACAGTATGTAACTCACACATACACAGTGTCTCCCAAGAGTCCGATGATTGCAACTCAAAATAAGTCCCTTATAATTTATTATATATATATATATGTGTATATATTGACCTTCTAAATGGATGAAGAATAAGAGTAGTCGCTTTCACTCAGATATATATCGAATATTATGTGCTACCTGGTTCTGAACGCAAACCAATAACTACCAAAAACGCAATATAGAAATTTCTCGGAATAATATATTGTTAAAAAACGTGTAACTTTTACCTGTGAGCATAGCATACTGAACAACGAGGGAGGTACCTCTGGTGGTTTTTGAGCGATGGCGTCACACAACAGCTACATTCATTAGCATGGTGACCTTCACGAACGGACAAAAGAAGACATTTTTGTAGTGTGTTCAAGAGTTTAGATGCGGTTCTCGTCCCAGCTAGGTTTCAGCACGGTTTGATAAAGCAGGAACAAGACCTTTCTACAAACTTATGTTTTTCCGAAAAAATCTCATTCAAAAATTTTCATATGGTACTTAGCGAAGACAAAGACAATAACAACTGCTGTTTAACTACAACAAGGACTGAAGGTGAACTAAACTATTTTAAATCAGGAAAACAATTAGGAGATGAGTAGTTGAGACCGTTCCAAAGGAAATCAAAAACAGCAACTACATTCGCAAACGAGGTGCTCTCAGTCTTTTACCAGTCTACCGTCTAGTGGTTGCATTTCGCGATGTAATTATTGTGTGAATGAGGTTGCGATTGTAATCACATTTCAGGTCAACTTCTGAGTACTACGCTTTAATCGGTCTTTTATATCCACAATGGATTATCTCCCAGTCGAATTACTAGACCTTTAACTGTTGCTCATTGGTATTTTCCTAAATTATTTAATTTCTTTCGGACCAGGTGGTTATCAGCTTGACCTTTCATAAATTGAAATGGAGCTGCATTGCACAAAACCAGCTTTCATCCAGGCTGATCGGTGTATTTAGCTATTGTGTGGAAGCCGTCTCTCTTCTTCAGATCCGCATAACTTTTGAGGCACTGATTTCGGTAAAAAAGCACAACTAGAGAACAATTGAGGATAGATCGGTCACCGCGATTGTGGAAAAAGATGAACAATCAAAACCATTTGTATTTGACATGTATCTATGGGAATAAGAAGTTCGAAAACCCCGTTTTCTGATGAATGTTCTGAAAATTCCATTTTATTTCACTTTTTATGATCCTAGAATCAGTATTTTAGGCTATTATTAGGAAAATATTGTAGTGTTTAAACCAGTAAGGAATCATTCTTTTGTAAATTTTCGCACAGACCGACAAGTAGGTATGCTACCTGGCAGAGAAGGAATAATTACTGGTAGTAATAAATGAACCTAATCACTTCCTCACAGTTACAACGAAAAAACAAGGTTGACCTAATACAATCCTTTAAAATTTTCACCGATCAGTTTAGAACAGGATTAGCTATTGTTTTCGTCCGCGCACAGGTGTGTGTCACTAGGGGCAATAGCCTCCAGTAGCAAAGGAATTACTTCTCGGAATGGCTGGCTACCGAAGAAGGTCATCTTGTGCACAAAATTGATGTCATGAAACATGGTATGCCCACAGCTGTCAGTTGCCCATATACTTTAATTCAGAAATACCTGCTGGATGCAGAACCAAACCTAAATATTAAGCCTTTTGCAATGACAGTAAGGATCAACCACGCTCAGGGTGGGAAACCAAGGCAATTTGCTTGTAGCTCAGCTATTCAGAGCACATAATTGGTCTTGATCAGCCATGTTTATTCCAAACAGAAATTCACTGAGTTAAACTGAGATACATCAGCATTAGTATTTTAAAAAGGTATGGCTTTTCATGTTGACTCAGTAGAGTAAAGTCTCTGGATTACAGTGATTCTCATCGGTGAACATTGCAAACGGATATCCTTTTGTGAATACGAGCTTGCTGAGGAAGTATACTACTTCTCCAAATCCTCAGAATCGATATTACGTCATTTGTGAACTGCTACTCGTCTTACGATTTTCAATGAAACTGAGTTTGGTCCCCATTCAATGAATTTGCTTTTCAAATATTCAAATGAACTAACTAAGATTTTTTGCTACAACGAATGAAAGATCCATTCTTCGTTGAATTCAAACTGTAATTCTTACATATTTGACTTTGCTCCAAAATATTCCTTCATGAAAATGATTTTTATTCACATATTTTTATTCACATATTAAACTTTTGAAAACTTTCATCGTCGCAGCATCCATCCGCTAAGTAATTTCGCAAACAAATGAAGATATTTGTTACGGTCACAAAAAGGTGATTGACTAAACAGTTCTGTCACATGTGATAAAAGTTCAAGTCAGCTTCGAATGACGGCAGCTCCTAGTGAGCCCTCGGCTAACGATACGCTTTGAGGTAAATTACTCCGATAAGTCATAGGCCAAAATATATTTCGGCATGCCGAACTCTCTGAGGCACCCGTTTCCATGCCGTTTTCAATCAATAATTCGTAACTTATCCATCACTCTTTGCAAAAGGCCAAATAAACTAGCTCTCCTATACTGTTTTCTCAAAATATTTTGTGTATTATGTCACATAGCACGAAATTGTGTAGGTTCCAACATTCGAATTCATCTGACTGACTATCGATTTTGAGGGAATATTATTTTCTGAACAGTCACCTGCAAACACCTACCACAAATAAACACCAGGAGCATAACGGAACAGCCAACATGTTAGCATCACAACTGAAAGATCAAATGCATAAGGTAGGGTACCAATGTTCTCTTAACAAATCTCATCCGCCGATGAGATATAGGGATACATATAGGGAAACCCCGACTGCTCTGAATTACCTTGGAAAACGAAATCAACTGGACAAATATACTTCCTTCCATACAAATTTTTCAAAATGGTTCGTGCAGAATAAGACTTCTTTCTGAATGTTATCCGGAAGCGGAATAGTAAATACCTGTACTGAGCTGTGCCTAAGGAGTGACAGTCAGTACCATAGAAAGAGGTGAAATCATGTAAATTCAGTATGGTCAGTGTTGCATTCTCTCTGGAATTGAAAAAACTGTTGCTTCCTCTAGGGCTGTATAACGCTCACTACCCATCATTAACCGATTTATCCACTACAACTTCAAAGAAAAAATTAAGCTTTACCTATTATTATATTGATGATGCTCAACTGGGATAAACCATGTGTTCTATTCCGACAAATATTCTATCGCACTTTATCCCAACATTCACGGAAACAACGTGGCATTTTACTCTGTCTCTCTCTATCTGGAATGTAAATTGCGTAGCGTCCACACCAACCAGCAACCTGAAACTCTGCTTTGCAGTTTCTCAATTCAGGTAGTAAATAACGGCAGCTCAGTGGACATATTACATAGAAACATTTGTCACACTTTCCACATCACTACATGGGGTTTCGATTATGGATTCTCTGTGCATTTTGTAGTTGATGTTAGCGCATGAACACTGGACGAAAAGCAAGCGACAGATATGATTCACTCTAACATTTCAGAACATTCAATCAAGTGTTAATTGGGTTCTTCATCTACATTGTACAATGTTCAGCGTTTGATTGTACTGATTAGTTTTACCGAAAGCTGACCATATCAGTTCTTGTTCCTGTTTCGATAACTGTTTCTATCCGCGTTACTCATAAGGGCCTGAGGCACAATTCTTTCCGAAGAACAAAACGAATATATTAAACATTTCATGATGAAAGCGTATTCTGTTTTGTAGACAACATCCCAAACTAGATATAGAAAGACAAACTCAGGGTTTGCTTACAATCAAGGAGGTTATGCCTTAGGATTGACACTGAAATCGTTAATATACGCGAAGTCCCGTCTGCAAGTCACACGTATACATTCATGTATTTCGTCGGAAGTCAGCACTGATTGTATGCTCGGAGTGACGTAAGTTCAGATATCTGTGATCAACAGATTTGATCAAGTGCCATAGGGCTCCTTCTGGATTGGTAAAACGTTTGGTGATCTTAGGTATGCGCTTCATCGGTTTAAGTGAACACTGCTGCCGATATACTACCAGTGTACGATCGACCGTACCCAGGCTATTCCATTCGAGTCTGGAGTTCATGGTTGACAAGTGATCGCAAGGATCTGAAAAGTGTACTCAGGATAAGTGAGAGACGTTTCATTATTGCGCTCTATTTCTCCATGACGAGGCAGCACAGCCGTTGAAAGTGCATTCCATTAAGTGCAGAAAAAGTTGAATTTTGACGGCAAAAAATATTTTCATGCGAAGAAACTTGTTTCCGCAATTTCGTCTTAAGTCATTTAGCGTCATTTAGGCTCACTTGGAACAGATAATGAAACATTGGGTGATGAAGAAAGAGATATCCAGTTTGCTTAAAGTAGATCTTAAGGGAAAGGATTCGTGTCCATGACGCTGTGTATGGTGGGACACAACGCACTTCCTGACTTGATGGAGTTCACATATCACTTTCTAGTTTCACTCGATGGCAGGATGACTGACGTGCTTCGATCATCTCTTTCTGTGCACTCAGTGATAAGTGTAGCTGGCTAATTTCGACCACTTTCGCAATTGCACATTGATCTTGATCTTTAAGGTACAAAACTACCATTCAGAAGTAGTAGTCTTGGACTAAATAAGAAATGAATGTTGACCGGCTATGCTAAACGCCGTCACTTTTAACCGAACCCGCAACAATGGGCGCATTTGGATGAAATTATCTCGTAGTCAACCGTTGCTGCTGACAGCTGTCATGCCAAAGTTAACTGACGCCATAGGCCTCTATAAGTTGGGTTGGTAATTCGAACGTGAAACGATCAGTGCTATCGGTGTGGTCTCGTAGCTCAGCTGGTAGAGCGTGCGCGTTAAAAAAAGAGTAGGCGGCGTCCATGCATCGGTTTGAATCCCACCAAGGCTACTGAACTTTTCACATTCGCCATATAAACTTCAAATCTGCCAAACAACAATTTGAACAACTGACTGATTATCATGAAAAACGAATGATGATGTTAATTCCATTTTTAACCGGGTGAACTGACGGTTGCACGAGCAAATGAAGTTGGAATCGTTTTCATTCCAAACCACATCGGTATTCAACGACATAAGTTGTCGTCAGAATCTCGGGGAAGAAGTAAATGTGGTCTACTCTACTGATATAATAGTTATGATGAAGATGATCTGTCGCACATCACCGCATTCCTTCTAAATTTGCAAATGACGGAAAATGTTTTNNATGTTTTTTTTTTCGTGGAATTCCGCTTGTTTAGTTTTTCCTTGGTGGAAAGTCAACGTTTTATCATGGAAAATATTCCCACACTTGAGAAACATGATAAAGGTTCCGGGTTAAGAGATAGCACATGATGTAGCCCCAAATCACATTTTTATAAGATTTTCATGTGTTGAAATCCGCGAAATATCAATCTGTGCTTGAACACCTCTCTAAACGGTTAGACCAATTTTGTGGCGATTTTCCAGTTTTGCACTCTGTGATAGCACAGAATTGACAAAAGCAATGGTGAATAGTGACGTAAACGTTTTTGGGTGATGGTGTCACTATATATATATTTGGCTTAAGCTCTGCAATAACGGGAGCTCTCATGGCCGGATATGCTAACAAGTGACCTGTCATGAAACATAAGAGCAAATGATAATTGGGGACTAGTCATAACTGAAACTGTGAAAATGTTTGTGCTGTTCTGCAGGACAATGAGAGAGAACTTTTGTAGAGCAGCAATAGTATTTGAACCTCCGGTTTGATGGCTCGATTGTGATCAAAAACAAAATGATGAATGCTTTTTCAATTGCAGCATTCGAACAAATGTCACCGCTTTTAAAAGAGGTTGGATTTAAAACGGCAAGGTCGAAGGTGAAGCTTTGAAACAGAAAAATATCGCTATCACCAATACGGTCTGTTTGCTTTGGCCTGTGGCCACAAGCTTTCATGGATAACAAAACTATTGATCTGTGCCATAGAAACCAACGTAGGGGAAACCCTGATTATTACTCATCATAAATGGTCATTATTATTACTCTCTATTTAGAAATACGCGGCATATTCTTGAATATGCAGTGCAAAGACCGGTGTCACGTGGCATTCGGTAACCTTTCTAAAATGAACAAATTTATTGCCAAAATTAAAATAAAACGAATTTTCTGAACTATTACTTAAAGAGGGGATTTCGCGACCGACTTGATTCTCACTGGGAAATATCTCATAATGCTTGTTGTCAAGCCACTTTTTTAAGCCTTATGAATGATGCAGAAGGTAATCGAAACACAACCAAATGTGGCGATACCAAAGCGGTTTGTTTGTTTATTTGATCACGTTGTTTGGATTGATGATTGGTCTTTAACATTTGAAACAAAAATGCATTTCTACTATTTGGTTGACATTCTCTCAAACGAATTTCTTGGAAGCACAATTTATGTACACGTTTCATGGGCAAGTTAAGAACCTCTCGTGAATTAGGAACCCGAGCATGGAGTCAGCCGAATGATCGCAATAACGGGACAGGGTGAGGTAGCGATCGGTGAATAGTATAATTTCTATAAGCAAAATGCCCGCACCAAAAAATCGTTACTGGATCCAGTAGGCAGCATTAGCGTTCATCGAGCGATGAGCGACGGTTAACAGTATGGACTGGGATTATACATAGTCTAATTGAGTCATGAAGTCATTCACCATTGGCACCCCATTGGATTTGGTTTACGAGTCATCCCCAGTGACCGGACAAATGCGGGCACTGTGTGGATAGTTCACCCTTTCGGCAATGGACAAGATGGCGTTGAGTGGAACGTGTACCGTTTTCTACATCCGCATTGCTCCATCAAGTGGGTTGGAATAATAGGTTAAGACAAAACGCATGTCAAATGTAATATATTCAGTTCACGTTTGATATATTGGTACGAGTAACTTGTACCTAAACTAGATTTCTTATTGGGAATCAAGCCCAGAAAATAATCTTGATATGTTTATCCCGTAATGATCCGATCACCTATTCACATAGAAAGCTTGACTAATTGTTATCGCTTAAACAATTTGTGGGTCTTGTTATTACTTTTAAAGGGACATTCATGTATGGTGCAAATAAAGAACTCATAATCCAGAGGGCCCTGACAGTTGTTTCGACCTGGTTGGGTCTCATCTGTGCGGTGACCGAATCCATCGACCCAACTTAGGGGATCGAACCTGGTACGTCACAGGCCGAATGCAAGCATACTAACCTCTCGGTCACTGGGCAGCTGACCAGTCCATTTTTTCATTTTCCATTTACACGACATAGCACAGCCCAACTTTGCGAGGTCGTTGACGGCAACAGACCTCGCCTATCTCATGAATGGCTTCGTGTAAATGAAAAATGAAAAACGCCTTCTCTCTTCGATGGATTTTACTGTTTGCTGATAGCTCACAAGTTCATATACAATGATGTATAGAATAGAATATAATGCAGGTTACAAGGAGTAATTTATTACTCTTTTCAATATTATTAATTAAATTAATTCAACAAAGATATATACCCGAGTCTTAATGAAAATTATTTCTTTTAACAGGCTCGCCAAAATGGTTGTTTAAAATGTCGTCGTCTGCAATATTCTTTGATCCCCGCGCGCACACACATCGTATTCGCGTTACTCCAAGTCCCAGGATTTGCGTTGCTATAGCGTTTAATGACCGCGGTTTTGATTTCTGTTGCTGTCAATCCCTCATAGTATTATTGAAATTCCTGATGTGTTCACCAATAATAGGTAGGCGCTGGGTTGACAGTTTGATGCTATTGGTATGCAGGTGAGGCGAATAACGTAAATGTCCTTGAATGCTTCCGTGAAGTTGCATTATTCAATAAATCTCTACAGGTGATCGATATTATTATCTATCTTCGATAAACGAAGCCGGTAGCTAAGTTATCGAGCATTAACACAGATAGTAATGTAATTCTCTGTTAGATTAACCTTGTGAATAGTTGTCGTACGCATTTGCAGTCCAACTGAATTTATCAGATTAGCTATTTTCTCGTGGATCTTTTGATCAGGAAGTTTGCTGTGAAAGCATAATGAAACTGAAACTCTTATGTCTGGAAATATACTCTATCATATTTTGCAATTAAAAATTCACTAAAGATCAATTTCCATAATTCTGTTTTATGTGAGCGTTATGGACACAAGTACGACGAAACTATCCTCGATGTAATGATGTTGTGATTTAAAAAAAGTTGACTTCTTTACACACAGTAACCGCACTTGGATGAGTAGCGTATCAAAAGGAATTCATCGTCAACCAATTTAAGATTACCAGTGGAGGGGGTGACTTTGTACGCCCTTAGTGCATAATTTGTTAACTAAATGCACGCCTCGTCAGATTACAATGTGCTATGACTGAACATAGACTACTTGAAAAATACAAAATGAACATTTTACTGTAAAATTTACATTCACGAAAGACAAAATTCTTGTAAAAGCTTCGCTCTTCAAATTTGCACACGATCAAAGCAGACGTTCTGAATCAGTTCTTGGCAATCATTCAGCTACGTCCTGATACTTAGCAGTGTTTTTATAACGGTACCTAAATAATTTCATACCCAATAATTGGCTTAGGTAAATGCTCTTTTAAGAAAAGTTAATTGGGATGCTATGAATTTAGAAGGAAACACCTGTTTAAATAACTTTCATAGATTGAAATTGCAAAGTAACACTTGAACGCAACCAAGACCAATCAAAAGGTGGGTACCATTTTCAAATCAAGGATCGATATTTTATGTAAATTATTCCTCTATACTGGGCATAAAAGTCAGGGATTACAATCTCGCGAGGAAATCTTAACCATGTTAGTCCTAAATGTTAGCACCCTTTCGAGGAATCATAAAGTCCGTGATAAGATATAACAGGAATCTATTTATTCTTGTTCTCGATGTTGGTTTGAAAATCGGGTTTTGTTTGTGGTAATGTCCTGAGTAGGATTTAGCACAGTTTTCATAAAATTCGACTTTTATTTATTGAAAGTTTAACCTGCAACTGAGACAGAGCATTGTAAACACCTCATATGCTCTTCACAGGAGAAACAAACATGATGTATCATAAGTCTAGTGCTTGGAAATTGAGTCCATTGGGTACAGATTGAAACATTCCCTAATAGGTTTCACGTGACTCGTTGCGCGGTTTGTTTCCGCTCGCCTTGACCCGATGCACCTGGATAGCTTTGATGAAACGTTTTTCACTGTCGAGACTGCATTACTGAACCGGTGTGCTTTGGGGCTTTTAGGGTGCATGTGTTAGTGGCAAATGTCATAAAAGGGAACGAGGAAGTTTTCGTGTGTTGTAACCTGGAAATTGTGGGGGCTGGTCAATAGTAGTGTAAAAATTCACGTTGATGATTCAGGATGATTCAGAATGATATAAAGTGACTGATTTCAGTTTTGCTTCATCAAGGAAAGATTGCGAACTTTTATGATTCCTTGTTTAAATATTCCATTATTTTCGTAACGAGTTACCCCGTAGAACATTTTTAGTTACTACANTGAAATTCAAACTTCATTTTAAAGTGTTCTTTCTCGGTCGTCGTTCAATGACCGTATTCATGTTGATCCCATTTGTCATAGTATTCCGGGTATGCACACATATATATTTATACATAATGTTATAGCCGGTGGTAGATTGACTGCAAAAATGCTGAATGCTTCTCGAACTGTGTACTGAAAGCGATGTCCACGCCAAAAACACACCGAACGCAAAAGTGACACGTTGCCTATTGCCGATAAGAGTGTTATCACAAGTTTCAATGGCGGATGTGATTCCCGGTAAGTTACTTGATATCAATTCAACGTCATTTGGAAATGTATCGGCTGCACAACATACGCTATCCATGTTTATGTCCAAAATACGCTTGAGCCCGGTTCTAACACTTTCTCCCGTTTGGTTAATCGTTTTCGGTTTTCTATATGAAACTAATTGCGCATTATCGTTTTTCCGCTTTTCCTGTTATCATTTGCTTTTCATAGTACCCGAAAAGTGAAAATGAAAAGACTTGAATTTAGGAAACCGTTTGGACGAGGTACTATTCTGATGTGCTATATAATTATACACTTTTAATTGCACGGAATATTTGTATAATGAGTAGCATATGAATAACTGGTGATTCTTTCCGAGAAGCACACTCTAGCGGTTTCGCCGTCCTTGCCCCTCATCAGGCATCCGTATCCGGCATTATTTTGTCTCATAATTCTGATACTTGCGTTGACTAATTCAACCTAGGGGACAAGTATTTGAATGATTAGACAAACGATTACAAGATGCGTATACCTGACAAATATCAAGGACCATCAAACCGCTCATGTCCTGATGGGAAGTGTTGTCCAGTCATTCGAAACTAACTATTCTAAAAACACCTAAAATCAACCGTAGGAGTCTAGTTAACCGAGTTTAGACGCATCTAACCCACAACGTTCAATACAGAATCGTTGAGGCTTTTTCTCTCAAGCTGCAAATGCGATTTGCGTTGCATAANTTATGTCAGTGCACAGAAAACTTCCAACTGGGTAGGCAAAAATCACTCTACTTCTTATAATGGCAGCGTGTATTATTGAGGCCAAATCTGTTACTTGTCCATCTTGATAGTACCAGCTGCACCAAAGCAACAGTTAGTTGCACAACCAGAATAAATGTACTTTTAATCCAGGATGCACAAACCAACGACCGTTTGGCGGCACTTGACGACCAGCTTGGCTGTATTTTCAGGCTCACGATATCTCAATGCCTGTGTCGGATCGGAACAAGATAATGAAATGCAGTCTCTGTGCAGCTGTTCTCCCAGCGCGGGCTTGCATATTCGAATTGGTGTGTGTTTGCGCATGTGTGTGTGTTGAATTGACAAACGACCATCATTTCAGCTATGCATTCCCACGATCCAAAGACAACTTGTGTACTTATTGCGTTTGTGTGGCGTTCCCATCTAAATAATCGCGTTTGGCCTATCCCAATTCTCTATACTGGCTATCGAGGCGTATCCAATATTGAGATCCCGGGTTGGGGAAGTGATGTTTTCATGTGCATTTGTTTCAAATTGATTTGGTCAAAGAGACCCCATGATATGAAGACCTGGGTTTAGTTGTATTCATGGCTTGAAATCCAAATCAATTTACGGTTTCTTGTACATACACGATACCATTGCATTTGTCTATCCCTATCGAGATCAAAGAACAATTCGCATGAATCATTGAAACATCGCTGGAGGTAGACCTCAGAGAAACACTTACTTCGCGTATATTTTTCGAACATGTTTTTTCAATTATGGTTTCATAACCGATGGTGTAATATGATGCAAAGTCTGATGTGCGCTTGTTGAAGTGATTCATACGTTGTTGTTTAACTTAAACATACTACTTTTGCTATCCAAACGCAGCTATTTACTCGTATTTTCTTAGATACAAGAGTTAGTTTATCAACCCAGCTTTTGTTACATGTTCGTTCAATAGCATTTTCAAGAATATTGGATGTTGTTATGTCGTGGATCATGGCAAACCGGAAATTTCTGTATCCTGCAATCAACTCAGCTGTAGTGCCCAGAAAAATATAGAACGTGAACCACTAGTCTCAGCCTCACGCAGGAATACTCATTCAACACTTCAATTTTATTGTCATACATCCGTCGAGAATTTATTGATCAGCAGGCATTTTAGTGTGGGGCCAATGCTCACGTCTCATTCTGCTTTTTTAACATACACTAAAACTGTCTGATAAGAAAAGGTTTATTGTTTTTCTGGTAGTCTTCAATTGCTTTCCCCTTAAAACAGAGGTATCCAAGGTGAATAGAAATTTGCTAATCTCGTGATCAATGAGGGACTTAATTTTACCGACCTCGCCAAGCGAAAGCTGAAACCGACATTTGCCATCGGTAAATGGCTAAAACACAACTTTTGACTTTCAAAACCACAGTTAGATCGATGCTTAATGCCTATCAGAGGAAAGAGACACTGAAAAACAAATTACAATCATCGGTAAGCTCCAGCTTTCTAATTTGAAGGTCCACGATATTTACAACCAATAATTGTCATGGTAATTTTCAATCCCTCATTCAATGCAAACCATGCACACACATCTTTGTCTTGATTAGCCGGGTATCGGATGCCATAGTTGGTAACAACCCACGTAGGGCACTCGTTCCGGATGAGTAAGTCCAGCTAGATATTGATCCGTGGAATTAGATTCATTATGCTAAAACACACTCAAAACACTCTTGGTAACTCAGAACAACATTTGGTATCCACGTTTAATCTCAGAAAGAAAATCTTAAATTCTCCTGCTCTCTCATTAGCACAAAAATCTTGATAACGGTAAACGTCAAGAGTAAAGATCAACAGAAGACATGATCTATATACGCCAAATGAGAGCTCTGATATTATATTAGTTTCAGTGTTTATAAACATTATCACAAAACAGTTGGCTGTTGCTTTTCAATAAGGATATATCAATAGTGTTTTGTGAGGCCGTGGAACTAGAAGGAGAGGAATGAGTAAAATTTAAAACAATAAATCAGTTTTTACTATCAATGATCTGTGAGTTATTCGTTCCATGACGTCTTTACCGAGACAAATATTCATGTCAAATCGTACACATGGAACAGAACGCAAGAAAGACGTATAAATTCAGTGCAACAATACTATTTCTTTAGCATAAATGTATTTACTAGTTTTCAATGGCTCCCAATATAAAAATGGAACGTCAGTGGCCCGATTCGAATTCACATCCCAGCTAAGCAAACCTAAGCAACTTCATACTATTATGAACCGTTAAAAATCAATCAAATTAGGCATTCATGAATCCTGTTGGGATTCATTTCAAACGTCCACAGAACATAAATTATTTAATAAAACATGCTTATGTAACCCAAACACTTCTATGCCATTTCGACAACTCTATCCCGAAATTGCTTTTCACTAAACTTGAAAAAAAATCAGTCGCACCCACAGTTTTAGCACTTTTATGACTGGTTTAAACCCACACATTTTGTTTTATATCTAGGCGCGGTGACAACCAGATCCGCTCAATTTCACGCTCAGTTCATACAAAATACCTTTACGACAGGAATCGTTATACGTGTAACCAACAAATGCAAAATGTCCGCTAGGCTGCAACTCACCGGAAAAAAACCCTTTTTCAGGATTGAACTGAAAGCTTAATAGTTGTATCCCAAGAATAATGATTGCTCGTATAGTTAAATGTGCCGCGTTAAAGTGCAAATGAGGCGTGAACCATTGATTAGACAACTGTTCCGACCTGGTGGGCTCTCATTTGCAGTGCAAATCCATTATGATTGATAATTTCAACTAAGTGTGAGAGTATAGTGGCTGGAAATCCTTTTTTCAATTTTGCCGTATGAAGACCACATTCAGTGGCGGTGAAATGCTGACATTTGTTTCATATGATTCCAAACCATCCGCAAACATTGTGCTACTTGATCCTTTAGTTAGATAAAAGATCCATTCATTCAAGGCAGGAGAGAGCTCTTTTCATGGGATAGGCACATGTGCTTTGGAGAGGTATGAACAGGGTTTAGGGCCCAAGTGCAACATTCTGGTAACATAACATATACAGTTTGTTGAAAGCTCATTTACAGAGTTCCGATGGCCTTTTGTCCTTTTCGGTACTGATCGGGGCATCAATAAATCCTTAATGCTGGTTACTGGGCTTGTACTACAGGATGTATTAGGATTCCTTTTGGTAAAACATTTAAGATACATTCGGTACGGAAAAGACGACCTCCCGCTTCAATCGGACGCCCTTTGCATTTACTGTTCAAAGTACCGTTGCTATTTTATAAGATACCCATAGTGTCTGCATATATTGGTCACATTGCAGTCAACATGCAGTTGACGTGCATTTAAAATCCATCAGTGCACTGAATTCCAATATTTGACCTTCGCAAAAAGCAACAATGAACGTTAAGTGTTCTTATTCAACAACCGATAAACTTAACCTTTTTGGCGCTAACAAGGATAGTTAATAAAGATTGGTTCTCCGGAATAATATGTAAGACTTTATTATTGTATTTGATACCAGTAAGTCAATTTTAACAATACCTTATTATGGTATGGGAGTTTGGTGGTTGGGTCCAAACCTTTCGTCAGTGAGGCTGATATTTGATGCGAGTAGTTGAACACTGAGTGTATATGACACTCTACTCACTAACCACCAGAAACATTTCAAAAGTGCAAATGTTTTCAACCGTTTTGGGGGCTACGGAATGTAGAACAAATATCAAAGTAGTTTAAAATAAATAAAACCTTACAATTATTCCCAGGTGGTGATTAGCTATTCCCGAAAATAAAACTACCGGATTGTCCAAGGGGCAATATGCGAGTGTCAGTGAAGTGCTTGATTTACGTTTGCATTCGGATGCTCATTGAGATGCTACGCTAAGCTACACAAACCATGGATGAAATTCACACCACACTAGCTTAAACAAGACACAGTCAGTTTTCAATAAAACACAAAAACACTTCAGTGAAACCGGCCTCAGTAGAGACCATATAGGTAACGTCAATTGGAGATTATGTACTGCAAAACTCTTTTACTCTTAATAGGAAATGTCCATTTGGATGTTCACAAATTTTGAAGCAGCTAAATTTTCACGCCGTTTGCCACTCACGTATCTGTTTTGTATCACTGCACAACAGATTTTTCATAGTGAATATTTAAGAACATTTAAACGACAGATGTATTCATTACTGTTTGGTGGCTGCATTAGTTCAGACATGTACTTGAACATCCACGATAATATACTCGAACTAATCCGATACACTTGCCGCGTAAATCGATACACCAACGAAACAAGTCGTTTTATAATCTATGAACATGAAACTGCCGAGATAACATCGAGGCAGCATACATCACACTCCCTGTCATCCCGGTAGAGATTTTATCTATAATCCTGTGTTGCTAACCTGTTGCATATGGCCAATCATATAGAATAGACAATAACGTTGTTCCAATATCTGACTGGCTGTCCATTAGCTACGAAAGGGACAGTGACCGTTATGTTTGGCTCGATGTCGAATTCGGAAGCGTAATTGATAACCTCACTAACCCTATTTGTCTAAATGCAATTATTGGTGTCATTCTGTGGGATAGATCGCTGCTGGATCGTTTCGAGGAAACTGCTAAGCTGCTACTGCGAACATATTTTGAATCACGTGGATGATTACTAATATTTGTAAAAACTACTATACATATTTTTATTGAAAAACCGAAACAGTGTAAATGTTGCGCAAAATACGGTAATTATTGGAATCGCTTTTGTATTTATTGATTGCACCTGCTGCGTGTCCCTCTCAGTAGGCATTGATCCAGAACTTATATCCATTCTGTGGTCTAGACGTTCCTCTATTATAGAAAAATTTGTTTAACGATGCCGCAGAATGGACGATTTTCAGCACTGTGAAATTTGGCAATCATCGTCATCGTATTTACATCACTGCTTCTGTTTTGTTTCAAGTGCTAGGTTTCGGACATAATGGATACCTACCGAATTTACTTTGACATGTTGCGTTAGCCATACTGAAACCAAAGCACTTTTGCAACAGCTATGGAGTGTCGCTCTCTCCCTCTATGCCTGGGTAATTTTCAAATGTGTCTGCGATAAACTGCTGTTATTTGCAATACTTCACGATACTGTGTCGTGCAAACTCAACCCCAATTCCAGTCCATTCAAGCTCCACCACCAATGTTCTGTATCACATAAAATTTCGTCTCATTTATTCTGCATCTAAAGTTGAGTCAATCCGTTGAGCGTGTACGAAATTTCTCACATCCTAGTTACCTCTGACCCACATAATCATACACGTGAGAGCACGTTTGCCACGATATTTTGCAATATCTGACCATGATTCTAAATTGTCAGTTGACTCATAACTGTAAATGCTTTTGGCAATAGCATTGTCTATCATTTGAAAGTTATCAACGGAGAATGTTTGGCAGCTGCTGGTCATGTTTTCCTGCTTCTGCATAACATTGATTTTCCCCGTATTACTTTACTAATTACTGGTCATTATTAGCAAATTGATGATGAAGGAGAATTGAAGATTCAAGTCACCAAATTGCGACTATTGCTCACATTTCTCCAGTTCCATCGAATTGGATAACTGAGAGAAACTGAGAGAAATTGTGTGGGTTCAGAAATTTCGAACTGGCCCCTAACTCACTGGACACTGAATTCCATGCAATCGTTGCTTTACCCCTCGGGCGAACAGAATCTCATCACATCACATGTTGCTGCAATTTTTACAGCTATTTTCATCGGCTCCGAAGATTACTTGTTATCATCAATGAATCGGGAACGGAAGTCGCCACAAATTTGATAATCGGTTGTTTCTGTTTCGTCCGTGCGACTGCACAACACATTTTTTCCCGGTCAATAATTTAACCATTTGATATGTGAAAACTATTTTAACTGCAACAGAACGGAAGAACTGAATGTACTTAGCTATTTGTTTTCTCGGATTTAATAGAATAAGGTAATCACACTTCGAGATGACATTGACTCCACATTATTACTTCGTAAAACAAATTATCTCTATTCTAAACGGTGTTTATTCTTCCAAAGTCACCGTTTATAAGTCACTAATAACAACGTGAATGATGTATCAGTGATGTACAATTCAGCTTTATTAATAAACATTTGTTTTAAAGATAAGTAGCCTTCCGTGCAGAAATTCGAAAATGAATTTCATTGCCAGCGGCTCATTTTCCTTTCATCTTTATCTAGTTTGAAACGAATATGTTCCACTCGTTTAGTTCAGGATAATCCACGTCTAATCATTACAAACAGAATGCCCTATTTCCGATCAAAGCATATAAATAAATAGTCCGCAAAACTACCAATCGGTAATGAATTTTCTTCAAAATTAAAATGTTGGGTGTTGAGAATAGACCACACGCAACACAGTGTGATGGGCACTAATATTGATTGAAAATGGACAATAATGTTTCATTACCCAAACAAAAAAACACTAAAAAGATATGAGAACGGATTCAGTCCTTATAAGTGAGTCAAAAGCAATTAGCTGTCAAGTGTCGCGCATCAACTTACCGATTTCAGATTCAATATATTTATTCCCTTCTTCAAATTTCTACCGTAGTCCTAGTCAGAAATAGGAATAATTCCGCGTGGTTCACACACAGGTCATAAGCCATTTGCAGATGACATTATTGATGTTTGACTATACCGTCGGAGAACATCCACCTACATGCAGGTTGGCATAACTGGTCTAATGCAAATTTCCGTAAGGTGATTGGTTGACTGGTTGACCGTTTTTTCCGCCAATCACAGAGAGAGATTTTGCGCTTCCGGTTAAGAGGGGCCGCCAGTTTTGATACGCGGATTTACAAATGGTAAGTGGGTACACGGTGAGGGCACCCTGCTGTTCAGATCTTGATGGCTTTGATTGGATTATATTTGTGATCACTACATAGTTGTATTATATTTGATGATTTTTCAAGTATTTTTACTGTTTCTGATTAAGGTATCTTAAAATGTACTGGTTCATTGAAGATTACATCCCCTCATCGGCCCATTAAACAAAGGGCTTGGCTAACAGTTTGAGCTACGGCACTCAGATTTCTTTGTGCGTCTATTGTGTGTATTCTGTGTATAAAATAGAGGTTTATCTTTTCAGTAATCTCTCAGTTGGTGGAGACTGTTGAACGAGCCTAACATGCCTCTGAACACAAAACAATAAAATAACATCTATGACGATTGCAGTAAAATAAACCAGTGTAGAACAATTGTAAAATTATCCATAAATAAAACAGTTAACCTTTCTGATAGTAGTTCTTATCTGAATTAATGAAATTCCTTTTACACAGTTTTGCCCCTACGTATTTTCAATATACAACTTGGCGATCTTTCTGTAAACCAATGATACACGATTGACACAAATGTCACCTTCCAAAAAAAAATAACAGACTGTATGACTTATTAAATCCCGTACGCATGAGAACTAGAAGCGAGCTTAATTGGAGGGTAATTAAATTCTAGAGATTTCAGAATGCTCAAAAAGTGATAAATTAAAAAAATACATTACTGTGCAAGAGCACGGATCATCTGCAATTAAATGACCTATTCTGTGAGTGTGAAAAAATATAATTACCAATTAGAAAACATATAGCCTTATTCATGCAAACAAGATAGGTTCAAATTTTATTTCACTGTCGATTCTGAATGGATATAAATATGCATACCACAGACACCTAATTTTTTTGAATGAACAACTGAAAGCCGTTATGATTGTGTTACTCAAATCGGACACAGAGGAAAGTTTCAGTTTGATCAATCACAAGTTGCTTCCATTAGAGATGCGTTTGCTGTTCAAAGATGGGCCTGTGAGTAAGAAGGGTGACTATAATTTGCAAAAGCGTAACAAACAAATAGTCCTTCTGTTTTAATTGATTTATTTTTTTAATCGTAGGTAGAGTAACACTCCAAATTCCATCGACCACAATTAGTCACGAGTTCACCGCTACAACCTCCTCTCACTATTCATTTGTTTGAGATGAATCTCAAAACATCTCATGGAGACAGTTTGTTATAAAGTCAGCGCAATTTATTCCAGGGCTAGCTGACACGATTTTTAACCATTTATTTTTTTCATTTTTACTTCCTTTTATTGAATACACAACGATACCATTTTCAGGAGGGGGGAAACGGACAATCAAAGGGCTGCCACACAACACACAGAATGGGGAAAGACAGGCAGTGCTGGTGGTCGGATTCAAACACACGTCCTCCAGGGTGGTACTTTGGTGACGTTACCACCGGGCCACCATCGCCGCCACCTACAAAAGCTATTCAGTTATGTGTATTAAATCACAACACGATATTTGCATGATGCACAATAGCAACCAATATTCAGACAACGGACTAAGTAGTGTGTTGAAAGAATTGGAGCAATATTCAACATGCATGAGGGACTCTGAAAGATCAACTAAAACTATCCCATCTGTTTACCACCTGCAGTGATTCGGATCGCTGTCTAGCAAATACCACCGGGAAAGCGTCAAAGACAAAGCAAAGGCAAAACACGCAAAATGTTACCATGAATGGATCATTGTTTACAAAAACGTTTCATGATTTTATGTTAAAACCAAGCCAAAGGAACAAGGGGCAAAATCTGAAATCTCATTCTTAGCATAAAACTTAATTTCTTGCTGAGTTGAAAAGATGGACTCGAACCTCATGATCCAAACGAATCAATGAATGTCACTCTGAATAGCTAAGCATTAGAGCGCTTGGTTCACATATCCGCTGGGTAGTCACCTGCCAAAATAGTTATGTAAAATCCGTCGCTCACCGTCACTGTGTTAAGATACCTTCAAGAAAAACCGTCGATGGGTCTCCACCATCCACCCATTCCCTTTAGTAGCAATAGACCGGTGACTTGAGCTCTCCTGTGTTTCTGTGTTCCTCACTCCAGATAATTATGAGGGACATACAGACGGACAGTTAGTAAACAACCATGTGGGCATTGCGCATATCATTTTAGATCCCAAGTGCAAATTACTAATCGTCATTAATGGCGTGTGAATTTAATATACATGTATATTGATATATCAATTATATTTTCGTTTAAGTGGGTATGCTCACATCACAAGAATTTAAAATGTCCAATGAGGAGGTAAGGAAACATTCGCGTATAACTCATTTTGCCCATAACAAATTAAATATTGAGGCAGACAAAAGTGAGTTTTGATCAAACATCTTCGTTATTAGGTATAAACATAGTCAGGAAATAACCTAACCCTAAGCAAACCACAAAAAAGTGAAGAAATAATTTTTTTTAAAATAAACGAAAAACCGTTCATAGTTTAATAGTTGTACTGGGGAGTAGATAGTTTATACGATTGAAGTATAATGTGCTGCGGTATAACATATACCAAGAATACAGTAATTTCAACCACGCCAAATTCTGTATAATATGTCCAATGGATGTGACGCTTTCACTTACATTTGGATCATATTTGATAATTTCATTGAAATTCATGTGTTGCGAAGTATCCTATCGTAAAACCACATTTTAAGAATTGCAAGCAATCGACAGCTTCCATCGAAACCTTGAAATAAATGGGTTGTGGTTGAATGTGGCGCCTCGTCTTAATGAGCACTTTGGGCAAATGTTCAACAGGTAATCGTTGTTCACTTATAAAAAACAATGTGAAATTTAAATCGAATATTGTTTGACGTTTGCAACTGATTGATTTACACGCTCCATATCAAATTGATCACTGTACTTTTAACTGCTTAGGTTCACTCCATCAGTTTCTGGTGTGTTCGATATATCATTTTCATGTGTTCAGTGAGGCATTTCAATTTACCAAGAAACGTAAATTTGTGAGTTATACGAACCCTGTAATTTTCATCCCGGGCGACAATTCCCCTGAACTGGTCCGCCCAAAAACAATATAATTTTCGGAAAAGTTGACAGAAATAATTTCACCTGTTTAGGTTTGAGATCACACGTTTCCACCACACCACCACTTCACACGAAACTGAGCATGCATAGCTATCGTGAAGCTCTTCAATGTCATTGCAATTTGTAGGGTAGAAAATAGTCAAGATCACATAACAAACCACGGGTCATACATTGCATTTAGCGGTCCTTTTAGTGCAAAACAGAATATTTCGTTGATTTACCGAAATTGCTGTCGAGCATCAGTTGTGTTACTCTTTCCACGTGTTCAACAAAAATGTTTAAACAATTAAAACTATAATGCTTGGGGATAGGGAAAATACATGGATAGCATTATTTAGAACCACACTAATGCAATTTTCACTCAATAGAATCATGCTGCAAGGTGAACGGGACATGCATCGAACAGTTGGGCAGATTTGAGCACTGTCCACGTTAACTTTGGAGCAGTTAACCTTTGACATCACTACAATGATTTCAATAAATAAACTAGCGTTGGGTTGTTCAAAACAAGCAGTTCAAATGGACTTTGTCAATCTTCGTTTAGCGTGTGTGTTCATTCACTCTTTGGTTTGGGGAACATGATATGTGGAATGGAATGGATCTTTTACCTTCGTTTCGTTTTCCATGGATTGTGCTGCGTTGAGCGCTATGGTTGTCGCGCATCTATGGCCTGGCATTTTTTGCACTAGGCCACGTTTACGGAACACTGTGGTGATCCTGACGCACACTACGGAGAGACACGTTACAGTTTTCGGACAACTGTAATGAATCAAGCTTCCCAGATGACGTCAGCAATGCGCGTACGTGTCACAGCCTCTAAACCACAGAACAGAGGATTGTACCAAGCAATCAGAAACCGTTCGGCTCAGGCAGAAGCCGAACAACACCAGAAATACTAGCACCTGATTGGCTCCGGCTTGGATGACCAATGAGTTTGTTTTGTATATATTTTTTATTCCCCTGAGTGATTTCAATGAATGAACTGCTATTATTGTGGCCTTTTCTTCGCGTCTCAGTTACCTGGGATACTGTGGTGCAAGTACCAGTCTGATTCAGTGCTTACGTGATTTCTAATTCGTGATTCGTAGTTCGAGGTTCGTATTTATTGAGCAGTACATACTACAAACAAACAAACCAAGCAAACACATCTATTTCACTGGTAAATGTTTGGATAAGCCTATTCGGTATTCCACAGGCCACAGGTACTGTTCATGATCTTAAGTATAGGTTTCAGTCATTGGGAGATCGTTGATTCTGCACTACTTAAATTCACTTGTATTCGATGGAAATGTTTTTAATAAAGAGTCCTGGATAGCTGTTTCGTCCTGCTCAGGACCCGTAGGTAGTGTGTACGTTTTGTGTCTCCGTGTCAGAACTCGAACCACCAACATTCGGGTTCGGAATTCAAACCCTTACCCCTATGCTACACCGTCTACGATCATCACCTTGTGCGATTGGCTCGGATAATTTAGACGGACGGAAAGGCTATCCCGTGCTCTCTGTCAGTTATCACGAACATTTCTATCTCCTTTAAACACACAGCTATAACTAAATTATTTTTCTAAGTTTGCACCTTACAGGTCAGGTTTGGTGAACACAGCGCTTTCCGTGAAACTCCTATATAATGGCAACTACATTGACAACCACATTGTCATGGGATTGTCACATGCATTCTGTTTCCCACCTTAAATTGTCCGTTGTGATATATCACTCCTCGCATGTGATTATCGTTAAATAAGAAGAAAGCCGCAGGAATGAGGTATGAATGTTAGTCGTTCCGAGATAATTAGACGTTGAAGTATTTCAAATAAAATTCAAATAGCCAGTTTGATAATCGAAATGTTTTACGAAGAGCGTTTTTCGTGTTTTGTTTCCAGCTATCACTTATTTGATTCTGGATATCGATTTAACGGTGTCAAATTCCCCTAGCACTATCAGGATCATGCGATAAACTGCATCACGCACGTGACTGGGATGCACCGTCGAGGTGATGGGCGATGCACACGTCTGTTAGTCTGCTGTCACACAATTGTGTTACCAATGTATACCGTGTCTATTCGTCTAACGGACAGGCAAAATGTCACCGGACAAGTGTTTCCACTTCCGCATCAGGTTGATCGGTACGGTCGGATTGGCGGAATTCGCAGCATTGATCGCCAAAGTGCGTTTGTGGTCACTAAGTATGAAAAACAGATCACCCGGGGGAGATTCGGTTGCTCGAATATTGGACCAAAAAACTGATGTGGGTTCTGGACTGATCACAAAGTGCATTTTAACTGCAAGTTAGTTATCCAATTATGAAACTTCCTTAGTTCTTGACCAATACCATTTCGAGAATCAATACACTTCCCTATCCTTATATTCACATTGGTTTCGAACTTGGAAGAAGGTTGATTTAATTGGAATATATTTACACATTGCATCAATCCTTTTAAACGTATGATGTAAAACCTGTGTAATTCACAGTAGAAACTGATTGAAGACTCAGATTTCAGTCAGTTTCGTATTTGTGGCTGGCTTTAGCTCACATGTCAACGCGTATGCAATAATCAGATGGATTGGTTTAGGAAGTTATTCTGGAAGGGGAGGCACTTCAAACGAGAGATATAATAACCAGTTAACTTTCACAATTCGTGCAATTCATGAGTTGACGGATCGCACAAATTCTGACACTTGAGAAAAATAATATTTTTTGAATTTCCGATCGATTGTTTCAAGTCTTTCTGAGCACTTTTAGTTAAACTACATAGCTTCATTCTACGATGCAGGAGAGGGAGATTTATTTATTTGAACAACAGCATCGGATAAGGTGACAAAGGTTACCTGGAACACCCCATCTAATTTGTAATAATTGGCTAGTATTTTGTGATCTCCTCCCTATCGGTGATCGCCAGTCTGACAGTTTGCTTATCTCTTACGGAGTTGTAGAAGTAAATTCTTCATTCTAATCGCGGATTCCGTCAAAACCCATCAACCGCTTTTTGGTTCGTGCAAACTGCTTTTGAGTGTGAGTAACACCTGACAATGGTAGATTGTCCTCAGTTTCTAATGTACTTGCATTAACCAATTCCGTATCCGTCAATTCTAATTTGATCGTCATCTTGCAACCTTAAGACAAATCAGCTCGATCAGGATATGAGTGCGCGGATAGCGGAATAACGAAGTCCCAACGGTCGAACTAAACAGCTTCGCCAAACTCGGTGAGGGATGCTGTTACTGAATTTAATAGCGCTTGCCACCTGAATAAAGCTGCGGGTTAGATAATTGGTGTTGACTGTGGTAATTGACATACACTAAGAAACAACTGGCTTCCAAATGGGAACCCGGGAGAACCGTACCCAACAAATGATTCGGAAGGTGGCGGACCGCGGGTAACGTCACCAAATTATCACCCCGGCTATTTAAGTTCGAATCCCACCAACACCGCTCGACTTTGCTCATGGTGTTTTAATTGGTGACTGTTGGATTAGCCGCTTGTTGAAAATCGTATCTTTGTATATGCAATAAAAGAAAGTAAAAAATTGAAAAGAACAAGAAAAGAACAAACGCCATCCTTTTCGTGTCTGCGTCCAGTGACAGACTGAGAATGAGTTGAGAACATTTCATACGGTGATCTGTCAGTACACACCCCAAGAAACCACCAGACGACCAAGACAGGGAATGCATTGTATTAACTCAAATTTGTCTCCTTGATGAATTAATAGCGATAATTCCCGGTGGTCACCTTAACAGTGGGGCACTTCACGACTCTGGCACGCACGCATTTCTACATCTTACGCAATATAAACACCCCAGTGTGTAAACGTTACACACGAATAGCAGCATTGAACTGTTTTCTTTTGGCCTCTAAACCATTTGATAACTCATATATTGTGTTTCGCCAGAACAGTTTAACGTGTTTAATAAACCCATCTCGAATTTGTAAGCAGCCGATGAACACACCATAAATAAGACTTATATCAATCCGTAAACCTCTCCTGTGTTGAAGAGTCTTATGTTTCCCAACTGGCTGGACTTTCGTTAACCCAATTTTAATAGCCGTATATTTGTGAGCTACATATCAGACTCACAGTCATGATCACTGCTGCAGTGCACCAACTTGTTGCAGATCAGACAGAGTTCATCTCCCCAGAAATTTTATGACGAACTCCATGCTTCAGTGGCTTGCACCAGGTAGGTGCTTATAAATAAACTTCTAAATAGTGTAAACTTTGAGGGCAAAATGAATAATGCAGGCATTCCAACCGGCATTTTTGGAGAAATAATTTGAATGAGTGCCCCTTCAGACGAGTGTTGGGCGACAAGGTGAAGACTGAACGACATGGATGTTCAGGGTTCTCCATTATTTGATATGCCAAAATTAAGTCTCCTCTAATTCGGTGACACTCTGTGGAGTACAGCCTCAGTGATTACAGTTATTCCACATAAGTCTTGGAATGCAGCCCTTTGGTCATTCTGATGGCCATTCTTTGAGGACGTTCCAGAATCCTACGATCGTTTTGCAGCCATGGATTCCACGCTTGAACTGCACAGTCAATGCAGGGTCGAATGTAGGCTGACAACAACCGTGAAAACGGCATAGGTTAACATTTGTTAAATACTCGCTTTATCATACCAGCACGTTTCACAGCGGTGGACGACGCGCTGAAGCAGTTTAAAGAACAGCTTAGTTCGTCNCAATGACTTTGAAATTATTCTCATTTGAGACACACGGAAGTTTTTAATGTACCAGAAGGTACGGAAACCGAGTTTTATGGCCAAGGGATACGACAATGCATGCGTTGAATTCGATGTCGTTTTCGATCGATCAATGATAGACAGCATTTAGTGTTCTCCGAAGTGCCAGCGAGTCCTCGGGTTTTGTCATTGCTTTCCATTATGTGCATCGTCTGCAAATATTAACGATTGTGTATATATGTGTATATTTGAGCTATATATCAGGCTCACGATCATGTAAACTGCTCCAGTGCACTACTTTGTTGCAGATACGGCAGAGTTCACCTCTCAAGAAATTCTAAAAAGTACTTAATGTTTCGCACCAAGTAGGGGCCTATAGATAAAAATCCGCCGTCTTTTTTTCCTGTCACGTTGTCATTTGGCCCCAAGAATTCAACATAAACCATTGTAAGGAAAAGTTATTTATCTGAACGTAATGGGGTACCTCCCCCCCCCCCACACANTAGGAGATATAGATGAAAAAGATCCCCCAATTACATGAAACAACATGCCTTCACCTTTTGTTCTACAGATATGCTCCGGGACGCTGAAATTATGGTTTGCCTGACTGGGGAGAAACTCATCTCTGACTGACTAACTTTTGCGATCACGTCTTTACTGGTATCAGTGCGGAACACAACTGTGCGTCTATGCAAAAGGAAACTGCGGAGAGTGTTCAGGTTCCGTTGACTGAAATACCTGTGGTTGTGAACAGAAGAGCAACGACAGTTATGCGAAGTTTTTCATCAATGCTCGATGAAATAATGCTTGAGCGATAGGTACTCTCATTGATTTCACAGAGGCACGTTAAGTTGCACGTCGGATCGCATCCGAGCGTAACGAAATGATGTAGAAATTTCACTTATATAAGTAAAAAGTGGCATTTTGATGACCTCAACCACAAGCTGATTTGGTTCATTCGATCGATTAGTTGAAAAGCTGCGTGCATGTTCACCAAACCAAATGGTATCTTTTCAAAATGATACAATCCGGAAGTCTAAATGAACAGAGTATTCTTGAAATCAAGTGTTTCAACGTCAAACCTGAGAGGATATTTTCAGTAAGTTCACTCTTGATAACCTTTGGGTCTCACGCAAGACCTCAAACGTCACATCATTGCGTGACAGACTAAGTGGGTGAACTCACTGGATGTCTGATGTTGTATTCTAGGCCATAGACTAACGTAAGTCCACCTTTCTAATCACACAGGGACTGTTTGTGCCGGAGGGATGATTTTATGCGTTGAATAATTTTTTTCTGAATGAAAAGCACAGTGGACTGTGGGTGACGTTCCTGCTGTTTGATTTCTCCACTTTTGCAGTTTTACTTTCATTCAGGTGTGATTTGGTATATTCGTTACCCCACAGTGATCAATAACAATCTTTTATTCAGGGTGAACTCTGTCAAATATCTTGGTGTAACCATCGATAGCAATCGCCATCGGTCCACCACATCCACAAGTGCATTGGTAAACTGCGGCGCATATCATGTCGATTTCGAAAGCTCAAGCAGTCTCATGCATCCCAGTCAGTTATTTGTACCTCTGTTTATCAGTGTGCTCTCCTCATCTTTATCTACTGTTCCCCGGTTATTTTTCCTGGCTTACTCAAACAGGATTTTAAAGTCTTACTCCACAGTTTAACCATTATTAGTCGTGTCTCTTCTATTCCTGTGAATGAATTGGCTGTAAACCTTTCAGAGTATTCACTGAAGATTCCCATTGTAATATTTTAAAAGAAGACACGAAATAGCGAACAAGCTCGCTTTCGATAACTTCCTCATCTGGCTAACACAGTTACATTAATAGGTACAAGGCATATCACATTTGCATAACGTTTGACCTGTGTGTGTGCGTGTGGATTGGATTGGTAGATATTACTTGTTGTTTGTGTTGTTTACAAACAAAAAAAGGAGTGGTGGGTGGATGGGAAAAGGACGTGTCACAAGAGGGATTAGGACCGATTCAGAGTTAACCATCACGGGTTTCGGGTACAGGGTCAATCGCAAGGGTCAACGGGTCATGGAAAGAGTCAAATCCAGCCATGCAACTGAATTCACTCACTGAATTCACACGGCAGTTGAAGTGCTTTACCGAATCGCTTTTGGGAACAAAGTGACGGGTTAAACATGAGGATGGCTACTATCTTGGCTGTTGTTAGATGTTGTTGGCGAACAGTCTTAGATGGATAAGGAGGAACTCGGTAGACCACCTTGAAGGCGTTTTCATTCACAGTATGTCCCGTATTGGCCAGGTGTTCAACAATGGTACTAGTCATGGTTTTTCTTTCTCCAGTAGATAACCAGGCTGGTTTATGTTCTTTGATTCTCTGGGAGAACTGCCTGATGGTTCTACCTATGTAGCTTGCCGAACCTAAGCAAACAAATGAGTAGGTAATCACAGAAAAGGTAGAAATAGGCCGTTTATCTTTGAGATTCATGGAAATAATTGGTCGAGTGGTGAAATGAAGGTGTAAACGTGCTGTGGGAAATGTGCGTGCGAATGCTCTTTCCAAGCGTCGGATGATTAGCTCACTTTTGTGCTCCCCTTTGTAAGGGAGTCGCATGTATAAGTCATTCTTATTCACTGTTGTTAAAGGAGGTCCCTTGGGTGCCTCGGATGGATTTTTCTGAATGAACCGTTCCAGGTAACCACTGGATACAAGTGTTAGTTTTATATTCTCCAATTCTTGTGGTAAGCTTTCTTCCGAGCAAATATATCTTGCACAGGCTGCTAGGGAACGGACAAGGTTCCGTGTCCGTTTCAGTGGTACGCAGCTTGCGAAGTGGATATATTGCCCAGTCCATGTTGGCTTGCAATAAACACTTCTATTCAGATAACCATCACTACGTCGTTTGAGATTCACATCAAGAAAATGGAAGGTATCCCCTGATTCCACTTCTGATGTAAAAGTAATAGCTGCATGCCCTCACTGAATTTTCTCAATAGCATTTCCAACGAGGTTTTGTCGTGTGTCAAGAAGATGTTATCTACGTAACGACAATAAAAATTTGAAATTTGCTGATAGGATTCTCACAGATCCTGACCACCCATTGCATGCAGAACTGACACTTTGTCGTTCCATCATTCAACACGCTCCCAATTCGGCCATATTTCATCTCGAATAAACGCATACCGCAATTCACCCATACCATATCTTTCTCGTCTACTCATAAACAAAGAGCGGACAATAAGTGAACATTGTCTTAACCTTGGATTATGAGATGTCCCCATGTCGGTAAACGTTTTCTCCCAGTTGAATATGTACATTGGGACGGTTCGCGTGTATGATATTTTTTTTTAACTGAAATGTGAGCTCCAGTGCTTGTGAAAGTTATACACAATACACTCGTTGAGTCAACGAAAATATTCGCAGGTATTTGCAAGAGGCTAGGTAGATATTTCTTGTATCATATGATCAATTTGTTCTAATGCTAGCTTAAACCACAGAGCACTGAAGAGCTGCAGATCTACCTGACCTCGGCTTCCACTGTGACCTGAGAGTTCGGAATAGCAACAATGGATTCAGTTATGTGATGTGATTGCTATATTTTCCCGCACTGAATCGGCCGCTCTATGAAATCCTGTGATGCGCCAAAAGAGAATGGTTTACATCCTCTTTATTTTAACTACATCTTCAACTAGTTTCTGCACTAAGATCATCTCTAAAAAATTGAATTTGGTTTTTTAATTGCCATGGTCATGGTTATGCCAACTAGGGACCATGGGGCTGAAAGCCTCACTGTCAGTCAGGAATACAACACACACGCCCCTAAAATCGAGCCCATGCTGAAAGCAATGACATGTTCTGATGGTTACGAATTACCACAGAATCGGTTCATAATCAACATTTTGTGTCAATTTTACACAGAGATAGCATTAAAAAAACACAGTTATTCACCTTATTCAATGGTTTTCAGGAGCAGGCCTCACAGTGTGGCCCCATTCAACCCCAACCGCAACAGGAATCAATCCCTAGACGCAACTGCAAACATCCAGTGTCAATCGGTCTAAATATTTGTGTTTGTCGTGAAAATGGTTGGATGTTCACCAGGTAGAATGACATTTTCTCCGCGTTCATTAGGTTCGACATCACTCACGGTGGACGACTTATCAACGGGGTGACGCTCGTTGTGGTGATGGGACTGAAATGGATCGAAATGCCCGAATACCGTCTGAACTGAATGCAAACCGATTCTTGGAAACCGCGATCCAACCAATCCCACACCACTGTCCCTACCCAAAGGAAGATTTTTTGAATGGAAGGGCAAAACCTGTGTGGATAAACTGTTATCTCGGTTTGAAAATATTTGTGTGTATTCGCATGCAGTTTCTCGACTACTCCGTAGTCACGGTTTCTTCCTTCAACCATTTGTTCTACTGTGAAACGCTCTGGGTTGAAAAAATGCTCACAATTAAAGCGGTAGGTTTTGCGCTTGTCAGGGATTGAATGCGTGGTTTATTCGCACGATTCCCGAACACTCAGACCTGGCGCTTTGAGTCGGACCAAAATTGTTTGTCATCATCTGCTAAATCCATTCCGTAAGGACTGATATGTGTAGCTTGTTCTTAATGAGCACTGAAAAA
>UZAN01041520.1:2045-15578 GCA_900618425.1 Echinostoma caproni
TCACTGTGTCATGCAAATCTGATTTTGTGTATTCGTTTGTAAACTCCTGTTTGAATGGGTGGAGGCAGGATGCTATCTTGATGGTGGGTGCATGCGAGAAGAAAAATCTCCATTCGGGAAGGAGATAAACGCATTAAGCCTAGTCCGATCAAGGAAAAGCAGTGACCTTCGAAAAATGTACACGCCTTGATCCGAATTGTGTCAGTTCGTTTCTCATACACACACATACGCTCACGATCGACTGAGTAACAAGTCCGTAAGGCGATTGTGAAAAGTTCAGCAGCCTCGGTGGGATTCGAACGCACGTATGGACGCCGCCTAAGCTTTGTACGGGCACGCTCCCCACCAGCTGAGCTACGAGGCCACATCGCCAGAGTACTGATCGTTTCACACACGTTCGCCGATTCAACCAACGCATTGGGGTAAACTGGAGGTCGAGAGGGATCGGGAGCGAACTGAGAGAGAGACCGAAGAGCAGTGTACGAACCGTGAGTGTATTGTGTTCACACATACACACACACAGCCCCATATTGAGAGGTTTCCGATTCGCCCACTTCGCTAGATATCATTAGGTAGAGTGTGCATCAGTATGGTGTTGTATGGGTGTTTGAAACAGGAGTGGATGAGCTGAGGTGAAATAACTAAAGATAAGATAAAACAAAACAAACTTAGGAACCCATACACGAGAGATGATGGCGGGATTGGATAGAAAGACAAAAAAATAAAATAAAAATTCCTATACAATTCATTCAGATGACAACGAACGATGCGACGACAACGATAAGAAGAACAGTGAGAGAAATCAGGTATTTTGAATGGTCCAACTGGGGAAGCCATTGATGTTGAAACAGCTGGAAGAGTTTGGCGTGAGTTGCATCGAATGGCTCGACCGGTTCATGGCCCAGTCACGCGTGGAACGTGGAAACCGTGACGAATAAGAACACACACACACACATGTGGCATAATCACTGACTACTTTTGAGTCAATAGTAGTCGACGGTGCCGTGTGAGCGAGAGAGAGAGAGAGAGAAGGGATGCATGGCTGAATGGATCCGATGTCATGAAGACGTGTGTCTGTGAGAGCGTGGATGGGGGGACGGGCAAGGGATAATGTACAGTGATACATCTACGCAACGCGTATGCGAGTCACGTAGCGGAACACAATGCAAGACCATTCGGGTACGAGGTTAGAACAGTGTTAGATACACTCGGATGCATAACTGTTCTCCTTCTTTCTCTTTATCCAAATCGAAGAGACCATTCACAAGGTACAGAAGGCATGACGAACGAATACCATTCCATGTCGTGGCGGATTTTTGTTCTTCTTTGTCAAAACCAAAAGAATTCAATGGACAGAGGTAATAATACAAAAAAACAAGAGAGAGAGACAGAGGCAAAGCAGGTCAGAAAAATAGGTTGAATAGATGTATTTTATCATCATGGGACCCACAAGAGACGATTGGGTAGGACCTTGTGGAATAGAGTAGTGCACCAATCCGAAATAAAGGTGACTTCGATTGTGTTTTGACGGACAGACGTGGGGAGGTAGGGACGGACGGACGGAAAGGAAGGGGATATGATGCTTGGGTATCAGGCTCGATTTGCTGCTCAACAAAAAGACCGGAAGATAGAAAAAAACATTTGTGTACAGTCAGATCGGTCTGAGAAATATAGGTTGATCACACACACACACACAGACGAACATTTCAAACTCACGAGCGTAAGTCACACGACTCGGAGATAGACCAACCGACTTCGACGTTCGTTTATGCCGGTCTGGTCAATTGGCACGTCATTTCAGGTGTGTGTTACAAACTGGTCTGTCGAGTCATGTGAAATGTGATCCACTCGGGATGAGCGGTAGTCACGAGGAACGACAGCTGATGAGAACATCAGTGGTGCATGGGCGGAGGAGAGAAGTTTCCAGGAGAGGAATCGATTGGTATATGGAGCGGGCAGGGTGTCATGGAGATAGGATACAGTCTCTCTCTGACTGTGATATCGCAGCTGATGACGGATCACATAGGGCCCCGGAAATGGTTGGCTAACTGCTCGCGATTGCAACTGGTTGACCATTAACAGTTTTCGTTTTCAAGACACCATTTTCCTCGACCTCGATAGTTTCCACACCGTCTTGAATAGTTCGACGGGTGGTCACACATTTGCCGTCCAAAAATCGACTGGTGGTTGAACGAAAAGTGCCCCGCATGGCACCACCTGTTTGACCCGATCGATTGGACGAACCGAAACTGATAAACGTGGTGGCCGAATGACCCGCGAAACTGTTTACACGTTGTGGAGTGACTTTGTATGTGAACGAGTGATCAAAGGTTCGTCCAAACGGGCTTGATTTCCCGGGCAATTCAGATCGGGGACGAGAGAACGATTGTCCGTTCTGTTCAACAGTGATACGTTTCTCTCGGGATCGAGTCGGTTGTAAGTCTCCACTCATGGACATGAATCGTCGTGGATCGTTGAACGCGTTCATCATGCTCATGTGTTTGGCGATAAATTCGCGAAACACCACCTCCGGATCACGAAACTGGAATCCGAAGTCTCGGAACGGGAAGAAAAAGTCCGGATCATCAAACAGACTACCGTGGAACGCGCCGGCTCCCATGGTGGTGCGTCTTCTTCGTGCGTTCGAATTCTTCGAGGATGCACGACGGGTAGGAATTCGGGTACCGTTGATGCCATCTTTACCGTACCTATCGTATAGGGCACGTTTATCGGGGTCCGAAAGTACCTCATACGCCGCACTGATCTCTTTGAAACGTTTCTCGGCCTCGTCTGCATTGCTCGGATTCTTATCCGGATGCCATTTCAAAGCCAGTTTACGATAGGCCCGACGAATATCTTCCACGGTAGCATCACGTTCCAAACCCAAGACTTTATAGTAACAAGTATGTGTACTCATTTCGGTTGGACGAAAACCGGGCTGGTTAGAGAATTGCTCGAACAGGAAACACGTTTTGAACGGGGGAGGAGGAAGTTGATAAACCGTTCTATGGGTTAGTTCCCGCGTAACGCATCGGTCTGGTTACCGAAGCTGAAATGCAAACGAGGAAAATCGAACTAACGCGACCGTTTACAAAAATAATACAAAACTAACATAGGCACACACGGTAAAAAAAAACAATATGATCTACGTTTCGTCCATTGGCTGGAATAAAATCGGAGACCGTTCTCTACGCCGAACAGAGTTGCTCGGGAGAGCAAAATTACTTCACAAATCATAGGTGAAGGGGAACATTACGTGCGTTTCTTATGAGTTTGCGTGTTCTCAAACCGGACAGACAACATTGCGACATTTTGACCTGACAGATTGGACGTTTCCAAATTTATGCGAAGAAAGAAAGAACCAGAATCCCATATGACCGATTACTGGGAACAATTGTAATCTGACCAATGGGGAAGACCAAGTGACTTTAATCGGTTGTACCAAGCTACCATTTCAACAAGGGCGGGGGGGGAGGAGGAGAGGGCAGGAAACGAAGATATAGCAGTTGCTAATCAATGCAGGGTTGACGCTGCCCACCTTAGAGATTAAACCATTTTTTTATTTTTTATTACACACCTTAGTGTAATGAAAAACAGAAGGGATAAACCCCATAGTCACGAGGACTTGCTGTTCAGTGGTGGAAACCGGCAACCTAATCCTTGCAGGACTTGGATTGGTGAACCACATAAGGCCCCAATAGGTTAAGCGTGGTATTGAACCGAACGATACCAGAGCTGTCTACCACCAAAGTTGGGTGGTGGTGGAGGGGCTCGAACCGTGTATCACAGGGTCCAAAGCACGCCGGCAACAGCGACTAAACCACTGTGCCCACACCGACCATATACCGAGGCTGTACGACAAGACTGTTCAATCACGGTTTATGGGATGGTTTATCATATATTGTTCATCCAGATACGACATGTGTGAGGAAAACAGCAATCAATAACTCCCATGGAGGCTGCAGCACAGTGTATTTCCCCAAGCGCATTTTTAGCGTGTAAATTCGCGGGATCATTGGATCACAATGTTCGAACCAATAGAAAAATGCAGCCGTCTATTTACAAACAACGGAATTTGCAAAGATTTTATCGCACAGTCAATTCACAATATCCCACATTAGGCAAATCATAATATCCAGTCTTTCATTTTGTTGATCCTGGTGATTATATAGACACCGCTTTCATAGTTCTCTATTCCACCTTTCACCCAAATGTAACTTATCTTATGTGTTACGGATTTTAACAGTAAGGCAAACGCAATTGGTATCAATAGACTCATGTTCAGGGGGACTCTGTGTCGAACACATTTGGTCCAGTCACCACAATTTCCATGACTAAGGCTTATTGAATCAGGGAAGCTATAAGCTGGAAGACTGATCACATGACAGAGGAAAGTGGTCAGTGATGAAAGACCGACTGAATTGAGTTCCAGTGCGTTTCATATAATCTGCAAACGGATCGATAGTGAACTACTTAACTACCGGATAATTGTATTCGGAACGGTTTTAATGAATTATCCCGGAATTAGCTCATCTTGTAAGATCCCACACAGTAACTATCATAGGGAAACGATTCAAAATTCTAGTAGTGGTAGATTAATGGTACGACAGAACAATCTGTTCTGGTTATCGGTGTCGTTGTTCAAGTCAGATACCATGGGAACGGGAAGTATTTCACACAAAAAACTCACGAATAATGAGATTGAAAAACCGGTTACCTTGGTTATATGAAAAACTAAACCACTTTGGAAATAAGCCCGAAATATTTTATTGGTAATCATATTTAATCACCAATTGAAAACGTTTTTCAATAGTTATTTTTCCCTACTCGTTTTATCACTAGCCAGCATAGGACTAATCAGACGTTCTGCTGCAGTTATTTTCTAATTGACCATTTTAAATAAACGGTAAGGTTTGTCAGTAAAAAAATTCCGATTGATGTCCATGGGAGAAAATTTCCGATAGTAACCAACTTCATCATGACGACGAATGATGCAGCCTGAACAAAGTTGGGAAAATTAGATTTTCCATTTACAATACAATCCTGAAAATACCATATGCCCTAATTTTTAAACCACTGCGTTCCTCGGCGGATAACTCGCATGAACAAAAAGAGACGTTAGAAAATTTGAGATGGGAACAGGACAATAGTCCACTGGCATATCAGTATCCCTAGTCATACGTTCAACCGACACCGTTGACAACACTTGATACGTAGTGGCCTGGTGGTCACGTCACCAAATTGTCACCTGGGTGGACGTGTGTTCTAACCCCATCAACACCGCCTGACTTTCCCTATGGCGACCTTTTGATTAGTCGCTTCCTCTTCCTGAAAATTGTTTCGTTGTGTATTCAATAAAAGGAAGTGAAATTAAAGAAAAAAAAGATACATCATGAACCCAAATAGTTCATTCAAAAAGCGATTACAATTTCATGAAAGCATTAGAATTCATCAGACTGATAAGGCCCAAAGCCATCATCTACCACGTAGTGGTTCACATTGCTGTTCTCTAATACATATATATATATATATATATATATATATATATATATATATATATAAGTTCAGTTCAGTTTGTACAACCATTAGCCATGCACTGTCATGCTCCGGTTTTGGTTGCTGTGTTTTGACTGCCCATTTGGATAAACATTAGCAGAAAAACAGGACAGGTTGAAAGTAGGATCATAGAGCAAATTTACAATTTCATTGCACTAATGTTACAAAGAAATTGACAAGATGCACGAAAGCCACTGTTTACGACAACCAGACATTTCACTCAGTGTCTCTAACCATCGGGAACGACCATCCCGAGGTCCTCAGCCAGGGGGACTAAAGGGACCTTATGTGACCCAGATTGGTGGTTAGAGTTTTCATACCCTCATGCCAGGTCTTAGCTTGACCACCCTTGGCTTTCTTCCACGCAATACCTGCCTCGGCAAACATCGCTCGCCGTGACAATCTATCTGGTGACATGCGTAACACACCCCAAAGAACGTAATCTATGCAGGTCGATTACTCGCTCCAGTGGAAGAACGCATTTACCTAAAAATTTGCGCATGACCTCAGCATTGCTCGTCCGGCTGCCTCATCAGATTCGTACAATGCTTCGTAGACAGCGGTGTTCAAACAACGACAGTCTATCTTTGTCCTGTTTTCTTAATGGCCGAGTTTCTGCGTCGTACGGCAGAACTGGCCGAACCGCCGCAGCATACACTCGACCCTTAACAGACAGCCAGATATCGTGACGGCGCCACAGATGTCTCAAGTTGATAAACGCCAATCGAGTCTTCTGTATGCGAGCTGACACTTCATTCGTGATGCGTCCACCGGGTGAGATCTATATCCGATGGTTTACCGGCAAATTAGATGTTAGCTAGAGCCTGTCAACCTGTGTTGTTTGAATTGGCCTGCTTGAAAAAAAAGTGCACATTGCATTCGTATTGTATTCCCTTCACACTGCTGGCTAGCTTGACCGTGCGCAGGGTTTTGCAAATTTTCATGGTGTGCGTGTGTTTCTTTCTGGTTATGCTCAAGTTCGAATTTAGTAAGTGCATGAGGTACACATCCAAGTACACAGATATTCCCGTGAGATACTTGCCCGCACACGAATAGATATAACGATCGCATTTTGAAATCGCAAGTGTTTTTTTGCTACCTTTACCGGGACTGTGCTTCAAGTAACCGTGATCTATTATGTATCTACCTACCATTGTGAGCCCCAGTGTCCTCATCATCAAAGCACGTACACACACACACCTGAGTGGCTGTGAAAATGTGAAGCTGCATCTTCCCATTCATCTAGGCACAGGACTTGAGCAGCTAAAAGAGGAATAGAGCATGAGATTCGTCGTCGTCGTCATCGTCCTCCTCCTTCCCCTACTCAACGGTTTTCGAGGTTATTGTGGAATAGTTTTCAAATTGTTAAATTCCACCTGAATTGCACTGCGCAAACGTACACAGATTGCGAAATAGTGATAGAGTTTAAATCCATGAATAACAGCAGAGAAGTACTTGAATGCTACATACGCCACATAAGAAAGGAAAAACAGCCTATAGTTGAAGAGAGAGAGAAAACACAATTGCTTTGAACGAGGATTCTAAACACAGAGAATGGAGAGTTTTCTATGGTACTTGTTCTTCTCGAGTACGTGAGGCATTAAGTCAAGTGAGGTCGGCACAGTACCCACCCAACTCCGGGCAACCGCTTCACACAACTTAATAAAAACACTCAAAGATGAACTATTTGAATGAGGCATGCACTACGATTGACAAAAGGTTGCAAATCGAATCTCACAGCTCCTCAAATGAACTGATTTCATTCTCACCTGTTAGCTGAACAACTGGCAATTTTGTTTGCGCATGTTTCATCGTCACTTCGCAAGCAATGAAGATGTAGCGCGATTGCTAGAGTGATCGAATTCATGCAATATAACGATGAAAATCATGCAAAGGAAAGTTGTTACAATATACCAGAACAGAAGCAATGTTGAACCGGATCCGGCAAAGATAATAGGCCGCTTCATATTGTGAGATTTCTTCGTATGATGAACAGTGGAAGTGGGTGAATTCGATAGTCATCGGAACCTACTGTTCGATCATGAGAACTAGCAAACTACAGGCTAGAAATTGGAATATAAAACTGGATAAGGCCTGCGTAGACCGGACGTTGAGCAGGAACACAGTGAAGCTGTTTACTGAAGGACGCATATCTGAGACGATAACCACTATTTTTGTCATGGTTTACATCGATTCATGTCATACACACATGTATATGGCAAGGAGAAGTGAACTTTTCAGACCACTGCACCGTTATTTGAACCTGCCAGTTAACCGGTTGTATGAACTTACGTAATCCACTAAGGACTACAATCCGGAATTGCACTGACAAATCGTAAGTTGAAAGTTCCTTGAGCTGTTTCGTTATTTAATTCCCTCGCATTGAGCACATATCCTCCTTCTTCGAGCCTAGCGGATTTAAGGAGAGCAGCCACTGACACCGTGCACTACATTTTGCTAAACGGATTCTAGTGGGCCTGAACAAAGCATTCGCTCGTAGCAAGCATGAACGAAACGTGATGCTTCATACTCTCACGTACCGACTGTGCTCTCGATCAACATCATTTACCGATATAGACATATCGATTTCCAGTGAAACGCATTCAATGAAGCATGTTCAGGCACAGAAAACTGGCCATCACATGCCGATTTGCCTGACCCATTGGGTAATTCGAAAAAAAATATCAGAAAAAAATAATTCCGATGTTGTGCGCTGATTGATTTTTTTTCTTCTCCCAATAAATTGGCACATTTGTAAATTCTCCCGGGGCTATGAAACGGTCGCACATCAATAGATTCGCTCACACTTTCTCAGTAAACGGTGGTTTTATTGTTGACGGAACGGTGTTCGTATCAAGTCGAGGGGAGAACCAATAAATCACAAAATCCGCCTTAAAGATAAACCAGATTTAATGGTCAGGGAACAACTCGTACTAGTCCCGAATACGTGTGTGTGTGTGTGTGCATATGTCTGTGGTTACTGCTTCTTCATGCTTGTAGCTTTGTGTCTGCACATGTGATAATGACCCAATAAAAGATAGCAAACGATCGATTCGTATCGTCTGGGCCCAACTGTATGAAAGAGGCACACACGCGAATATCAAAGATGCATATAAAAGCCTATTGCTATTCACGAAGCTTTTTATCTCAGTCTTACACATAATCATCAAAAATTAATCTAACTTGGGAACATGATAACTCATCTTACGTAATCAGAGTCCCCTGTCTCTCTCTGTTCAATCTTTAGCTCTTTCTATCACTCGTTCCGTCAGTGAGGTTGTTTCTCTTGCTCACACACAAACACACACATACCTCAGGCACTCGTTTTCCTAGATGTTGAGACACAGCAGAAAGGTGTGTAATTTTTATGGGGCGAAAGCTATGAAGTATCAAAAAGAATTATTACATAAGAAGATCCCGTGTTTGCTGTATACTATCACTTGGGTGGGACACGTGATTTACTAGGGGAGGGAGAAGATGATAGACAAACACTTGGTAACCTTTTGTAAATGAGTCTCATTGTATCACGATTTCACTTTTCACAATCATTAGCTATGCACTTTCATGCGAAGGTTTTTGATTGTTTTTCGGCAATTCAGTTGATTGAGTGATAAGGAAGGAGTAAATCAAGTAGTATCTGGACAAGTGATATTGGTCACGATTACGGGAACCACTCCTCAATGAATGACAAAACAATCTGACCAAAAAAGAAGGGTGTGCATTATCTTTATTTTAGTTAGATTGAATCATATATAACCCAACTGTGATAAACTCTATCTGCCTCACAGTCCTTCCGATTCGCTGTTTTTTTTTTCAATTCGAATACTTCTTTTGCTACAGGATAATACAATAGCACAAATCAACCAATCGACTATTTGTAATTCTCCATTCACAAAAGCGATCTTATTTGACAAACACGAAACATCCGCACTGTCCGGTTGTTCTTTTGCACAGTACTGGACTCGAATGCGAACCAGATACGTTGACCCTATCTTACCCACATCGAGTGTCACAAAACGCAAACGGACAGAGAGGAGACCGAAGAACTGTGCCGCATGTCGTCCACATCAATCTCTTATGTGACCCTAACCAAAGTGCAAACAACAGTGTAGACAGCAAAAGTGCACGGGATCCCGAAAGGGGACAACGCGGCCCGGACAACCGCGTGTGCGCTCGTGTGAAGACACGTGCACAACCAAATCGAGATGTGCGACACGACCAGCATGTACACGGGCTCTCAGTTGGGTCGACTGAGGAAGCCAGAAATACAATGATGATTTAGGAATAGCTTTTTGCAAGTGAAAGTTGTTGAAAGTTATCAACTTAATCACTGACTGCAGTTGGAATTCATATATAACAGACACTTGTGCATCAATAGTGACTCACTAAAAATAGCTTTAAAACAATCGTCCAGGTTAACTGCTTCTCCTACATATATACAGATTTTTCTGCTTGTTTTATTTATTGAGAATGCAAATGTACAGCTCTAACCTTCAGGAAGCGGTTCACGGTGATGGAAACGCTGCTTGAGAAATTACAGAACTTCAGAAGAATAGGTGGCAGTGACGGGACTCATTTCAGGACATCCAGGTAACTAGTTCGATGACCATAATCACTATGTATGTGCATACACTGAAACCAACAGCACACCTGCATCCAACACCTTGCGAATAACCATGGAGGGGGGAGAGGAGCAGTCATAAAATTGATAGTTGACTTGTCCCTAAATTAAGACAAAGCTCTGATGAGGATACTGTGAAGTGATGTATGTGACTCATGGCCGTTTGTTCCGTTCCATTTACTTCAGAAGGTAACTGAACGAGACTACTGCTCACCAGCTTGTCTGGAACAAACCTAGTGCCTTGCAAGTTGCGCGCGGACGTGCTGAATCTACAGGTAAGGAGGTCAGATAAATTGGCCGAATGATGCTCCAATCGCGAGAATCTCGTTGCGTTCCATGCAACAGCGTTACTCTCTCTCTCTCTCTCTCTCTCTCTAAGGCATCAAGTGGTCAAGTAACATAAAATGGGATTTAAACACCAGTGAGTTGAATAAATCGTAGACAATTAAGTCCGTAAGACATTGAGATCCGGGAGAAAAATGAAGGTAAGCGCTTATGGACTGCAATAAATAAATGTGCTCTAAACCAAATCTCCCATAACATATTTTACATCTTATCCAGTTACCTACATGTCAAATTAGTGATTAACTTCAGGTGTTCACCGGAGATCACATTCAATATTCTATTTTTCACATCTTACAACCTCGCAAAGTCGAAACCAGAGATAAACAATAGACAGTCGAAAGAATCCTCACACGCTCAGTAATGACGCTCTGCCTTATTTCACTTTGATACTTCCAAACAAAGTGAGCAGTATGGCTGAAAGAAAAAAACGAAGCATCTCACACACATTGTTTCTCCTTGGGATGATGGGAAGGAGTTAGCCAAACAACCTGACTAAGCTGAAATGCATTGTACCATGAACAGATGTGGCTCTCCGGTGTAAACAAAAGACCTATATTTTGTATCGCATGGGAACAAATCTCGTGAAACGCAAATATTTTCCAGACAACGTGTTCTTTTGGAAGACAGATATTTCAGTTGATTCATCTGGTCGATGAGTACTATTTACATTTAAGAACTTGATGCGGTCGTCCGGTTTATCGTGACGAATTAGCTGGATGTTGGGTTCAATGACGTTAAAGCGATGAAATAGGTATTTCCGTTTTCCTTGATAACGAGGATGTCATCAACATAGCAACAGTATAGATCTAATTTAGTAGTGTCCTATTCAAACTTTGCTTCTAGGTGGCCAAAGAAAATATCCGCAAGAATCAGTCCTATTGGACTGCCCATGGCGACCCCACCTATCTGCCGATATCCTTGTCCAAGAAACGAAAATCTAACGTTTGACATGCACAGAAGTAGCAGTTGTGATGGTTCACTGATAGACAACCTGACCTGCAATTTCTTTTCCTCAAATGTCTCACAAATAATCCGGTGCAGTGGAATAGAACAGGGTTCTGTGTGAATCAATACCCATGCTCCGTTGGTAAATTTGATCGGCAATGTGAGTTACACACACACACACACACACACACACACCACTTCGTACCAATATGCTCTTAGTTCAAAATCATTCCAATTGTCACCCGATTCGAATGGACGAATCAAAAGTGAACCATTTGAAGGTGAGCGCAATCTGCCTACCACCTATGTCTATTTCGTTCGAATCGATCATGTGATTCAACGGTCAAAGCGTATTGGAAACTTTGTGTGTGTGTGATTATTATTCACTTTGAGCGCAAAACATACCGATTAATCTGTAAAATTTCCAGTGACAATTTAACAGTCAGTTGACCTTTAAACCCCGCCACATGGGCACATGACGTGGACAAAAGTGAAATCCAGGGAACGAACAAAATGCGAAAAAAAAATTACGCACAAACTGGGAGTGGAAAACAATGTGTGAATGGAACCTTTGCTGACAACTGCTTCGTTCACCTCAGAGAGAGCTTGTATCAAATCGATTGTGTCACTCAGCGATTCCAAACCCTCGTCGTTCAAAACAACCTGTGATATTAGACTAATATGAGGTCAGAACTAGCGTCGGTATGAAGGCGTACAATGGCTGCATTAATTATCGCCTCCTGACGATCCTTCCTAGTGTTCAGGATTTGGATACAGTCCTGCTTAATCAATGCACTCAATAGTAAACATTGAAGGTTTAAAATTATGGACTGGTCAGTCTCCTGTCCGATCGAAATGTCCAATGCGAACGGAATTATTCTCATAGTCCGTATGTGTAAAACGCGACCTCACCCCACCTCACCTATTCTTTTTTTGATCGAAAATCCACTTCATACATGCTTACACCACGCACAAATTCCTCAACCTCCCTCCCCCAAACGCATGATTAATTGGGCCATTGACCTCACATCTCTGACCTAGCGGGAGCGGTTGATTCATACCTGTCCGGACCATCGACTTCTTGCAGTTGCCAGTTTGTTGCCTGTCTACCTCCTCACCCAAGTGTCATTCCTTGTTTATGGGGCCCACAAGAGAAGAACAGGTTGCATTTGACCCAAATGAATGAACGTGAAAACGTGTGTGTGTGTGTGGCTGAAACAACGATCAGAAATCGATAGAGGTCTTTTCCAAAACAAACGGTCAACAAAAGAAAGTATACCACAGGGCGCAATCCCCCAGATGGTTCGCGCTGGTTTCAACCAAATGGACCGCCCTTAACCCATATATAAACACACGCACATATGCATGCACGCAGCCTAGAACTATCACTCAAAGGCAGAGGTAACAAAACGATCAGAGTTGATGCCCTGGACTTCGGTCGCACATCATAACATCCAGACACACACACATGAATATATATACCCCACAAAACTTATCGGGCGGTCAATATTTACCCACCAATTCCGTTATTGCAAGATTTCGGAAGTTCCTTTCGGATACAATATTCTTAATCAGGAAATACCTAAATATGTGATACATCACCGAATATAGAATTTCTATGGAGGACTGTACCAGTTCCAGTTGCTGCATGTCTGTTAAAAATAGTGGGTGATTAAAGGTTTTGACCGAGACGAATCAATAATAAAATTACCCAATTGAAATTCGAAAGGAAAATTAGCCAGAACAGCCGATTTGAGGCAACTTGCACATAACAGCTGTACAACAGATAGTTCAGCAGAACGCTTCATTGAAGTAAAAGAAAATATGATCGATGGTTTCTTTGAAGTGGTCATGAGTTCAGCAAAGGTTACCTTTCGGGCTAAAAGGAATATGAAACATACGCAGTCAGAGAGAGAGAGAACTGACATTTACTGATGAGACGAACTTTTTTTCTTTTGCATTATTATTAGCATACTGCTAGAAACAAAGCGATCTTCATTAACAACAATCAGAACGAAGAATTATGATTTGAATTGCAATTCTCACAGCCGGTTTGAGTGAGGTAG